>JACXGI010010312.1:0-27906 GCA_016801175.1 Esox masquinongy
CAGGGTAACTCCTCCTCTTCCTCGATTGTGCATAGGTTTTTGTTTGAACCATTCTTAGTCTGGCTCCTCCCCTGAGACCACTTTGCCATGGGAAACCCTACCAGGAGCACTAAGGTCCAGACAACACAGCTCTCAGGTTCACAGGAACACACAAACCTCTCCACCACGGTAAGGTGATGGCTCTCAGAGAGGAAAAAAAATAAATAAATAACTTACCCTCCCACATTATTAACAACTGACAATGGCTGGACATCGAGTGCAATGAGATCTGCTAGTCTCTGCTCTTTCATTTTTTTCTGCCTGCGGGCTGTCTCTGGACATTTTATTTTGCTTCTCTAGTATTTGCTGCAAAATTAGCTGTTGTGGTGCTGCGCTGCTAGCATTAGCATACTGCTTGAACTCTGCGCTGTGATGTGTCTTAAGATGTTTGATCAAATTGCTTGTGTTAAATGAGTGTTTTTCCTTTCCTCCTATTTAAACAGTATGGTGTCCCATTAACCCAATAATTAGACCTTTTTTAAATATTTAATGGATTTTTTGTGTAATGGCATTGACTTGCAACAGCTATAGTTATGTGCCAAGATGCGTTGCTTTACCCGTTTAGCATCACATTGCCCGCGGTGGACTGCTTAGTTAATCCGTAGACAGTTTTGATGAAATTGACTTGCTTCACTCATCTCACACAGAAATGCTGTCTCTTCATATTGTTTTGTGTGCCAGATTACCATCGTGGGCATCATCCGAACCACTGACAAATCCATGACCAACATTCAGTACAAAGTTGATGACATGACTGGGCCCCCTATGGATGTGAAACAGTGGGTGGATACAGAGGTGAGTCTCATGATGGCATGTTAACACTGGCAAGTACAAGAAAATCCTTAACATACAGCCATTAATAACAGAATAATTTCCAAAGTTTTGACGGATTTGAGTTTCTCATGCAATTCCAACTCCGGATCGAATGTTCTGTCGGGTCGTCTGTCCTCCAGGACCCCAGTGTGGACAGCACTGTTATCCCCCCGGGCACCTATGTCAAGGTCTCTGGAAACCTGCGCTCATTCCAGGTGAGGTCCTTTTCAATCAGATTTGAAATGCATATTGCCTTGACAGAGCACCAACTAAGGGGACCTGAAACGAAATTACAATTCCCCCCGCAAAGAAGAGTTTTTGATTGTTTTTTTACATTACTGGTGATGTTGATGCCTATATGATGAACTGAACTTGTCTTTGTGTCTGGGGTGAAAAGAATCACAGGTCCGTGGTAGCGTTCAGCGTCCGGCCCATCGAGGACATGAATGAGATCACCTCCCACATGCTGGAGGTGGTGCAGGCACACATGCTGCTCAGCAAACCACAGACCAGTATGGTGAGCAGTCTTTACCCCCAAAATGCAACTACTACTGTTCCCACTTCTCTAACTGCTGTTATGATTCACGTAATTCAACTTAATTTTTTTATCTCAAAAGCCGTAACCCGCTGAGTATGCGGTTATCGGTAACTATTTTAAATGTCTGCGTTGCCACTCAGTTTTGGTTCCCTTTTTAGGTTGGTGGAGGAGGGGGGATGAACACTAGTATGGCGTCAATATCACGATCTGGGGCGGGTGGCATTATGGGAGGTGGATACTCGGGTGGCAATGACATGTCTGCCAACGGGCTGAGCCCAAGCCAGAACCAGGTGAGAGTTGCGGCTTACATATTATCTCTGGTAACATAAGTTATTTAGTATAATAAACTAATAGGCAGTTTTAACATACCAAACCAATTTACAAACCCATACCCTATGGAAATTATTACAAATGTTACAATAAAACATCTTTGGTACGCTGGTGGCAACATGGGATTGGATTTCATTAAGTATGTTTATTCATTAAAAATTCCTTACCAAACATACCTGCTGGTGTAGACGTATTTGTGTGGATGACTGTAGTTCAACGTTATTATGTGCTGGTATGATATTGAATGATATAAAGCCATTCTTAATTTTTTGCCAAGCCGAGAGTTGGAATCATTAGCTTCTTCTAAATTTATTAATTAATTTGATCATACCAAGAGAATACAGTACAACAACAAACTCCCCTATATTCCCCTCATGGTAAGAAATAGACGCAAATTGATGCGATTTGTGGAAAAACTGACGAGTAAATATATGAAGTGTCAGGAACAGGGCTGTTTAAGTTTATTTTAACAGGAAAGGGAAAAACTAGGCAAGCCTAGTTCGACCAGGCCACGAGTAGAAATGATTGTGGCGAACAAGGGAGGGGGTTTAAAGGGCAGCTATTTTTGGGCCAATGCTATCTTTGTTGTGTGAAGTGGCCACTACTCTCTTCCTGTGCTCATCTGTAATGGAATGACATTTGTGTATTAAAAATGTACCGATTACTGTAGATGGCTAGCTAATAGCTATACAGTGCCTATAATGAAAACAATGACAGTCAACTAGTTATTTTTGATTTTCATAATGATTTGGTTTCGGGTATCATTCACTTGTTCAATTAAAACTTAAAAATAGTCAGAAGAGGCACAGAAACGAAAATACTAATTGTCTGTATAGAACTCTAACTCTAAGAACATCTGTGGTGGAAAAAATATGTATTTGGGGAGAGTTGTTGATGCTAATTCCAGGCTGGGCAAAAAGTGAAGAATGGCTTATTGTGAAATATGTCCCCATGAGCCTTCAGACACAATGCCAAGTAAGGGGAATGTTACCCATATGATTTCAGATTGAAATATCCTTTTAAACTTGGCTCTATGCCATTTTGAGGTGCCTTGCCAGTCTCGCATTGACTGTGCTGCTATTGTAGGAGTAAAAACATGTTTCTGAAGTATCTTGGTTACTAATTTAACACACACAACATCTTATGAGACTTGCAGTGTTGCAGTTGTTCAGTCTATTTCACAGAAGGGTTGGAAATGGACTACTCACAATGTTTAGGTTATCTGTTTTTGCTTGTCTGTTATCGGTTATGCTTATTGGCAAACTGGCATTACTTAAGTTTATCAATCCAAAATCATTAACAGGGAATTAATGAATTAATATTATAGACGACCTTGACTGTGTTTAAAAAAATACTTAGTTTCATAGAGCAAACTTAGATAAAGCAAAATCTGTACCATGTCAGAACCTATTAAAGAGAACCTAAATCTTCAAGGTTACAGCCTATAATATGCCATTCCCACTTCAGATGTTAGCAGAAGGCTGCTTAAGTTGGATGTGTGTTTGCCTGTAATTTGAATCAAGTGGGGTCTGTAGTGGACCGCTGCTTCCAGTGGACATGTACTACTGCAGGATGGCTTTGAATTTGGCCAAATGGTCTTTCAGCAAAAACTCTCCTCTACCTTAATTTCTATCAAATAAAGAAACAAACAAACAAGATTACAGCAGAAAGCAAAACGGTTGGTTGGAATTCTTGAGTTCTGCATGTAATTCTCTGAATGTTTGTGATGTTATGCTCATGGCCTCTCCCAAGGTGCTGAGCTTGATAAGGAGCTGTCCAGACGCACAGGGCATCAGCACACAGGACTTGAAGCAGAGACTAAGCGGCATGAGCCTGGCTGTCATTAAGTAAGACATTCCCTAACATTCTGGGTTTTTAGTACTGCCACCAGGGGTCATATAGCCACAATACTGCAACATTTGACCTTATGGCACCACTCTCACTGTGCTCTGTTTCTAACAACAGGCAAGCTGTTGAGTTCCTCAGCAACGAAGGGCACATCTTCTCCACTATCGACGAGGATCACTTTAAATCAACAGACAATGACGACTAAAAATATTGTTAGCACTCAGGCAGTAGCCTTGAGACTCTTCCCCGGGATCATTCACAACCCACTCCGGCTATGAGTGGGACAGTATGTCTGGGTAGCACCCAAAACCCTCTCAGAACTCAGGAGATCACAACCCTGACAACAGAACTTATGGTCATTTATAGTGATGAATTTTAAAGAATGTCTATGTGAGTCTGGTGGTTTCTGTGGAATTTGAGGCCTTTGACTGTCATGGCCAGTGTTAATACATGCTGTTTCAACTTCCGTTAATTATATTAGAGTAAAAGAGGTGTAAGTCAGTCAAATGTTCTCACAGTCAATTTAACGGAAGACTTTAAATGGCAACGTTCAGTTGTGGTAGTTGTCAAAAAAATGGTGAACAGAATGTGAAAGCTATCATGTTAGATTTGATGACGTGTGTCCATTTCTTTAGCATTTATCTAACCCCTAAACCTTCTAACCTTAGATCTAATTCTAACTGGCATTGTGAATTCTTCTTACCTGTTACAAGAAAGAAAATACTTACAAATTTGAATGCCATCTAGTCAGCAGCACGTAAATCGAAACTATCCAGGATTGTTTGCCTTTGTCATTTTGTTTTTGTCTACAGTAAACATTTTCAGAAACAAATGTCATCGTTCCGTTATACACTTGTTGGATATTCTGTGGAGACAAATGGTTTTTAACCTTCATCAATATCAGACTGTGGGTACAATCAGCTATGGAAGTGTATAGTTAACTTAATCCAACATGACTTGCACTAGCCCTGCAGTTGCCATTGTACCCATACATCTATGATTGTAGCCTAGCCATTTCCAAATCACATGATTGCATTTTAATTTTCATATTGACTCAAATAATGCAAGCAAAAGTGGAAAATGAAAATGCAATGTGGGATTGCATTAACGTTTGAATTAGGTTAACTATACGCTTCCATAATAAGCAGATAAACCTATGATCATTTAGAAGTCGGTTTTGCTTCCGCTGGTTTCAGGGCACTTGTAAGGTAAATGGCTTCCTGAACTCTACCAGGTACATGCATAACACATCAGTTTACAATGTTGGGAGACTGTCAATCTTTATTTGACCACATCAACATTTTGCATTGGTCGGCACTTGAGGGATGTAATTAATACTGTAGATCATTTTCACACTTAAAATTTTCAGTTTGTTTTTATTAGTTGAAACAATTATTTTCTCTAAACTATTGTTTTTAGTATAAAATAAATACTTGGGTATACATTTGGGCATACAATAATAATCAGTATTAGTCCTTTTTGCAAGTCTTTATCAAGGCTGACAGTCATTCTGAAGGTTATTGTAGCTCGATGAACAGAATATAGCACCAGTATAGTATGTTACTTGTGACAAAACTGGACTTAATTTCTTGAGTTTGTAGTTACAAAACAAGTATGTAAATTCTTCTGGATCAAGGGTTATGCAGCTAGGCATAATCATCAGGTACAGTGAGGGGAAAAAATTATTTGATCCCCTGCTGATTTTGTACATTTGCCCACTGACAAAGAAATGATCAGTCTCTAATTTTAATGGTAGGTTTATTTGAACAGTGAGACAGAATAACAACAAAAAAATCCAGAAAAACGCATGTCAAAAATGTTATAAATTGATTTGCATTTTAATGAGTGAAATAAGTATTCGACCCCTCTGCAAAACATGACTTAGTACTTGGTGGCAAAACCCTTGTTGGCAATCACAGAGGTCAGACGTTTCTTGTAGTAGACCACCAGGTTTGCACACATCTCAGGAGGGATTTTGTCCCACTCCTATTTGCAGATCTTCTCCAAGTCATTAAGGTTTCGAGGCTGACGTTTGGCAACTGGAACCTTCAGCTCCCTCCACAGAGTTTCTGTAGGATTAAGGTCTGGAGACAGGCTAGGCCACACCAGGGCCTTAATGTGCTTCTTCTTGAGCCACTCCTTTGTTGCCTTGGCTGTGTGTTTTGGGTCATTGTCATGCTGGAATACCCATCCACGACCCATTTTCAATGCCCTGGCTGAGGGAAGGAGGTTCTCACCCAAGAATTGACAGTACATGGCCCCGTCCATCGTCCCTTTGATGCGGTGAAGTTGTCCTGTCCCCTTAGCAGAAAAACACCCCAAAAGCATAATGTTTCCACCTCCATTTTTGACGGTGGGGATGGTGTTCTTGGGGTCATAGGCAGCATTCCTCCTCCAAACACGGTGAGTTGAGTTGATGCCAAAAAGCTAGATTTTGGTCTCATCTGACCACAACACTTTCACCCAGTTTTCCTCTGAATCATTCAGATGTTCATTGGCAAACTTCAGATGGGCCTGTACATGTGCTTTCTTGAGCTGGGGGTCCTTGCGGGCACTGCAGGATTTCAGTCCTTCACGGCGTAGTGTGTTACCAATTGTTTTCTTGGTGACTATGGTCCCACCTGCCTTGAGATCATTGACAAGATCCTCCCGTGTAGTTCTGGGCTGATTCCTCACCGTTCTCATGATCATTGCAACTCCACGAAGTGAGATCTTGCATGGAGCCCCAGACCGAGGGAGATTGACAGTTCTTTTGTGTTTCTTCCATTTGCAAATAATCGCACCAACTGTTGTCCCTTTCTCACCAAGCTGCTTGGCGATGGTCTTGTAGCCCATTCCAGCCTTGTGTAGTTCTACAATCTTGTCTCTGACATCCTTGGACAGCTCTTTGGTCTTGGCCATGGTGGAGAGTTTGGAATCTGATTGATTGATCGCTTCTGTGGACAGGTGTCTTTTAAGAGTGCTCCTAATCTCAGCTCGTTACCTGTATAAAAGACACCTGGGAGCCAGAAATCTTTCTGATTGAGAGGGGTCGAATACTTATTTCACTCATTAAAATGTAAATCAATTTATAACATTATTGACATGCGTTTTTCTGGATTTTTTTGTTATTCTGTCTCTCACTGTTCAAATAAACCTACCATTAAAATTATAGACTGATCATTTCTTTGTCAGTGGGCAAACGTACAAAATCAGCAGGGGATCAAATAATTTTTTCCCTCAATGTATATTACAGTTTGTAAACACACTGCTGTAAAATGTGTTAAATACTTACAAAACAGCTCTACTTCAAAACACTACATAAGATCGACTCCATATTACAATGAACCCTATCGGGATGCTAACCACTGGATCTCACTATATTGGGAAATGCCTTTATTTCTGTGAAGTTGTTTCACTGGTGTTACCTGACTTGAGATGTGACAGGATGGTGAGCACAAAAATGTCAAGTAGGAAGCATTGAGACAGACATCCCAAATATATTTTTAACGACAAATTATTCAGAGCTTATCTGCATAAATGCAGCTATAGAGGTAAAGAAACGTACACGGAACGTTATCTCTGGTTGAGAGGTTTCCAGGGGTGGACAATAACATTTAGTTTAACTTTTTTTACAAATTAGCAAGTATATCTCTTACATCGTGTGTATTATCAGAATGCAAAATAATATATTTTATAATGGGTGTAACATCAGATTGTAGAATATATATACAACTGGAAAAAATGAAGAGAACACTGCACCTTTTTCTTTCCTTTCCAAAAAAGTCGAAAAGGAAGGTTTTGAGTGAGGAACAGAAGGGTTAAAATTAAGAGACCACTGCAAATTGAACACTTCTGTTCCTCACTCAAAACTTTCCTTTTCAGCTTTTTTGGAAAGGAAAAAAAAGGTGCAGTGGTCTCTTAATTTTTTCCGGAGCTGTATGTTACAATCTGTGTAATTTCATAATGCAGAATATAATTTTATCAAACCAAAAGACTAACGTTTCTGACTTACAAATAGGGAACAAAGAGCTGGTTGCAAAATACATTGAAAAATTATGAAACATATGTAACTGATGTAAAAAATAAAAATAAAAACTTCAGCATTTATTTTTTCCCTTTTTTTTTCGGAATCATGATAGAACAGGACAGCAAGTTTTGCTTGTGACTGCAGTAATGCAGGCTTACAATGTCAGCCTAACCCAAGTAACAAAACAGCAAAAAACAGTAACAAAACAGCAACACAATTTCACTATTAGCCATAGGCTAGAATATTTGATGTGACCAGATACTATTTTTGTGGAGAACCTTCACTGGTACTTGTGGTGGTTGTGACTATTAAAACCAAATGCTATCCTGTGCTCTTTTCACTGTGTCGTCAACTTGCTCATAGTCATGGTCGCTGTCCATATCTGTTTGTACCACATATTTCATCCCTGCTGAAAGAAGAGAGTTTGATTTTAAACTTAATCTACAGAGACCATTGTGCACTAGGTCTTTGCACACTGGTCATCCAGAGCAAAAACATTGACTTAAAGAATATTACTACACCGAAAAGTAAAGAAAAATGTTATTTTGAAAAGTACAAAATGCAAATGCAGAACCATGAATGTGGGACATTGTCACAGATGACTTCCTTTTATGTGAAAACAGATAAGCGATTTACTACAGAGACCATACTGTACCTTTTTTATTGGACTTGTGACTGGTAGATTTAACATAGGGGTTTGGCTGAGCCATTCCTGACACTACCTGGGCCATAGGCTTTCTGGGATTCAGGGGAGGGGCATCATCTGTGATAATCTTTTAGGGTGACAAGCAGAAAGAGAAATGTATTTTTGGACGTGCAATATAAATACCACATGAAAAAACAGGAACCACTAAAATGTGCTGTGAGAGAATCTAAAATGACATTCTCACTTAATTTAAGACATTCACAGAGATGTGAAGTGTTTTGTATCTAAATGCTGTATGACAATCGATACATTGATCGAGCTAACCAAAAATGTATTATGTGGTGTCCTCAATATTGTACTTCACAAAATCTCAAGATGGACAAAGATGAAGTGAAAACAACTGAAAAACAAAACAAACTGAGAAGGGGCAGAAGAGTATAAGGAGCTTAACGCTGAAAGACAACATACAGCTCCGGAAAAAAATGAAGAGACCACTGCACCTTTTTCTTTCCTTTCCAAAAAAGTCAAAAAGGAAGGTTTTCAGTGAGGACCAGAAGGGTTACAATTAAGAGACCACTGCAAATTAAACGCTTCTGTTCCTCACTCAAAACTTTCCTTTTCAACTTTTTTGAAAAGGAAAGAAAAAGGTGCAGTGGTCTCTTAATTTTTTCGGAGCTGTATGAGACAGCATACCAAAGGTATAATCAATAAATTGTGTTTACTGTAAATGTGTTGATAAGCAGTTTATAATAGCATTAAGGTACCTCAGGTTTATGGCACGTGACCCATATATCACAACTACAGGCTGTATCCAGCCTGTTCTTTAAAGCCATTAACCTGTTTTTTGCTTTAAGTATGCTACATAAGGTGTGAAAGTGCTTACCACAGGCAGAGGAGCAGGGGGTCTTTGGGCTGTTTTGCAGTCAAGACTTAGACCAGTCAACTGAGGCAGAGGGCTTTTAGGTGGAAGGCAGGGGGCATCTAGTTCTGAGGCTGAAGGAGTTGCTATGAAAGGCTTTGAGCCTGATGTTGGCTGTGAGCCTAGCAGCGGCTTTGAGCTTACCGACTTACGCTTTGGCGGTCGAGGGGGTGGGGTCTCATCAGATGTAGTAAGCTTTCGAAATTCATGATAAAATGAATCTGTCACCTCGGTTACTGTCTCCAGATGACAGTCTTGTTGGGCCAGAGGCAGAGGGTCATCTATAAAGGACAGAGACATGTTAAACCAACGAGAGGGTATCTCAAAACACATTTCTGGCTTTGCTGGAAGGCTGGCCTGTATCATGGGCTCTACAACAGCTTCCTCCAGCCTCAGCGATGAGAACCCCACCAGAGGATCCATCTCCAGCCCTGCATCACGGCCCACCACCTTTATGTCCAACGGTAGAGTGAAGCACTTGCACAAGTCTTTAATGCTGTATTTCTTTTTGTCAGTGAGCTTCTCCACAAAGTGGCTCTGCATGTATAGGGGCAAATGGACCTCCACATTCTCCTCCTCTTCGTCCTCCTCATCTTCATCATTGTCGACTTCTTGGACACGTCTACATACAAGGGCCTCCACGATCTGGTTCTTCTCCTGGCTGGTTCCTCCACAGGGCAAATGTATCTTCTGGCAGCGAAGCACTTCCAGCTGCTCCCCTACACTGAGTGCTGGAAACTCCTCTTCTTCCAGTCCCTCACTATTCTTCGTCACACTGACTTTGAGAAATGGTGTCTGGATTGAGGCAACATACAGCTCGTACACCGAGTCAAACTCACGCGGCTTCCGTTTCAGCCGCCCACTGTAGCTCTGCGACACTAAGAAGTACTGGCGCCCCTTCCGCCCCTTCTGTCCTGAAGCCAGAAATATGGTCGATGAACCACATTTCAGAAGCGCTAGATGATGGCCCTTGCGTAGTTCAGTCAGCCAGGTACAGCAGAACATAGGCTTGCCCTCATGTATCTCCAGTATTTCAGCCATGGTGGGAAATGCCCCATCCGACTTGGCAAATACTTCGGGAAGAGTGAGCGGGGTCACAAAGTTCACGTCTTGGGATTGCAACGTTACGTCCACCACATCTACCTCCAAGCTGGAAGGAAACGTCACAATGTTCTTCCTCACTGTGGGAAAAACACAACTCTGTTGAAATGTGCAAGAAACAGAGGGTAGTATAATTCTGAACTGTAAAAAAAATCTAGATTTGTGGAAAAGTAAACCAGGACAAAATACAACCTACAGTTTGCAGCTATAAGCCCTGATGATATACACCGATCAGCCATAACATTATGACCACTGACAGATGAAGTGAATGACACTGATAATCTCATTATCATGGCACCTGTCAGTGGGTGGGATATATTAGGCAGCAAGTGAACAGTCCTGTCCTCAAAGTTGATGTGTGTGAAGCAGGAAAAATGGGCAAGCGTAAGTATCTGAGCTTTGACAAGGGCCAAATTGTGATGGCTAGACGGCTGGGTCAGAGCATCTCCAAAAATGCAGCCCTTGTGGGGTGTTCCCGGTCTGCAGTGGTCAGTATCTATCAAAAGTGGTCCAAGGAAGGAAAAGCGGTGAACTTGCGACAGGGTCATGGGTGGCCAAGGCTTATTGATGCACGTGGGGAGCAAAGGCCAGACCAGTCAGGGTGCCCATGCTGACCCCTGTCCACTGCCGAAAGCGCCTATAATGGGCACGTGTGCATCAGAACTGGACGACGGAACAATGGAAGAAGGTGGCCTGGCCTGATGAATCACGTTTTCTTTTACATCACATGGATGGCCGGGTGCGTGTGCATCGCTTACCTGGACAACACATGGCACCAGGATGCACTATGGGAAGAAGGCAAGCCGGAGGAGGCAGTGTGCTGCTTTGGGCAATGTTCTGCTGGGATACCTTGGGTCCTGCCATTCATGTGGATGTTACTTTGACACATACCACCTACCTGAGCATTGTTGCAGACCATGTGCACACTTTCATGGCAACGGTATTCCCTGATGGCAGTGGCCTCTTTCAGCAGGATAATGCGCCCTGCCACAAAGCAAAAATGCTTCAGGAATGGTTTGAGGAACACCACAACGAGTTCAAGGTGTTGACTTGGCCTCCAAATTCCCCAGATCTCAATCCAATCGAGCATCTGTGGGATGTGCTAGACAAACAAGTCCGATCCATGGAGCCCCCACCTCGTAACTTACAGAACTTAAAGGATCTGCTGATAAAATTCTTGGTGCTAGATACCACAGCACACCTTCAGAGGTCTAATGGAATCCATGCCTCGACGGGTTAGGGCCGTTTTTCAAAAGGGGGACCTACACAATATTAGGCAGGTGGTCATAATGTTATGGCTGATCGGTGTATGTGCTCCTCAGGTACAATTCAAATATGATAGATCTGTGCTTTGTCATTGGCTAGGGAAGTGTGTCACTTGTTCAATCAAAACCAGGTTCTACTCACAGTGCATTATGGCCTGGACCTGGTATATAGGGCTGAAGACCAGCGGTCCGCCTTTCTTGGTTATCTTGCTGAAGCAAAAGCGGCGACTACAGAGGTAGGGCGAGGACATGATCTCCTGAAGGGTATAGGTGTGGTCACTTTCACACTCATAGAATTCCCCACGGCAGGAGATAGGGACCAGCACTTCAGCCAATTGCCCCTGCTGACCATGGAGATGACAGCGAATGTGTTTCTCTTCACCCCCCTCTTGATGCTCAATGGAGAGCATGGTCACAGTCTTGCCGGCCCCTAGAGTGAAGTTCTCAAAGGTCAGCTCACATTTGGAAGTGAAGGAGAAGGGAAGGCAGACGTCTAGAGCCTCTGGCCTGAGGCTCAACATCTCCTCTATCGTATTGTATGGCATCTCCTCTGGAACCAGCTTGAACAGACCTGAAATTAAAAAAAAAAGAATGTTGTTGCATGCCCTAATGTACACAATACTGGTTGAGCATGTTGGTTGAACACCATTGTTCTCACCTGCATGGTTTAGGGGAAGTTCAAACTTGTCATTGTTGCTGATGTCCTCACAACTGACAGACAGGAGTTTGATGTTAACCACCTTCACCAGGTCCCCCGTGCACAGACACACCTCGCTTCCTGATAGCTCATAAATAGACCCTATAAAGCATTAACAATCGAAGTTTAGCGCTGAGGGGACTGAAATATTTACAGCAACACAGATGCAGACTTTTTTTGTATATAGTAAGTATCTGTCAGTATCTTATATGCCTTCAGAGGAAGCATAAGGATTAATACAAATATTTATACTTGTATACATTATCATTTTTATTATTTAATTACTGTTTTTGTTATTGATATTTGTGTTTTCATTTTAATGGGTTAGGGTTAGGTTCCTATTCAATATTTTATGTTTGTGCTGGAAAGAGAAGGGTTAATACCAACAAGAAAAGAATGTCCAATCAGACTTTTTCTTTGGTGGTCTCTGGGTGGACAAAATCTAGTTAGGCCTTTAGGATTGTCAGGATTTGAATTTAAGGAACCTGCTCATGCCGTTGAAAACAGACTCAATTAGAGCAGGATTTTGGAAAGAAATTAGAATTAACAAATCACAATTTGATTTGCTCAGGAGGCAATGATGCGTTACGCCCTCTAGAAGGTGGGGACAACTGACTATTTGAGAGGAAGTACCAGCATTTGCTTTGTATGCACACACTTTTCGA
Source organism: Esox masquinongy (assembly GCA_016801175.1). Taxonomy (NCBI): domain Eukaryota; kingdom Metazoa; phylum Chordata; class Actinopteri; order Esociformes; family Esocidae; genus Esox; species Esox masquinongy. The sequence goes on from JACXGI010010312.1 coordinate 12,871, forward strand.
CTGACTTTGGTAGCTGCTTTAGCAGGTGGTTTCAAAGATTATGTTGGATAATTTCCTAACAAGAACTTTCAACAAGAGGTTACGTTTATGATTATCATCATCTGGTCATCGTTGTTTTTTTGCAGCTCATTGTTAGCTGTATATGAAAATATTGGTATGTGACCATGCAGTGTTGCATTTGAACTTGATCTTTTTTATTTGCAATGTGAAGTACGAGTTGCACATTTCAATTTGGAAATGTGTTTTTTATTGTCATGATTCGGGCTTACTGGCTTATTACATCCAGTGAATAGAATGGAAAGCTTTTTTATTTTACGGTTTATTTAGTCATTTTGGCTACACTTTATATGGATAGTCAAAATTATCCTCTGTAGATGCTCTAAAGATATTCGTACTATCAACAAACTTTCAAAAACAACATAAGTTTCCTAAGGTTAGGTTAAGGAATAGAATAAGTGTGGGCATAAAGGTTAGGCAAAGGGTTAAAGTTAGGGGTAGAACCCATACGGAAATCTAATATATGGCCATTTATTTATTTTAAAATACATGATTTTAAAATGATTATATATGTTAATTACATAAATAAATATGACATATATAAAATGGCCATTTCTTGTGTATTTTGACAAATATGTACATATGTCTTGATCAAACCAAATATATGTTTACAACATATATAAGACATAAGTTACATACATATATTGCCATATATTAGATTTCCATATAGGAATGAATTTTAAGGTTTGTGTTAGTAGAATTAATTGCAATGTTATTGATCGTCTGTAAATTCTGAGTCTGTAAAGCATATCGACTATCCAAATAAAGTGTTACTGTATTTTTAACTGGTAGATCTGTTTTGTAGAATGTACTTAGGCTACATGGAGTGGAAATGGTCACTGGCACTTCAGGACTCTAGCTGTCATACAGTGAGGGAAAAAATTATTTGATCCCCTGCTGATTTTGTACGTTTGCCCACTGACAAAGAAATGATCAGTCTATAATTTTAATGGTAGATTTATTTGAACAGTGAGAGACAGAATAACAACAAAAAAATCCAGAAAAACACGTCAAAAATGTTATAAATTGATTTGCATTTTAGTGAGTGAAATAAGTATTCGACCCCTCTCAATCAGAAAATTTCTGGCTCCCAGGTGATGGGGGATTATTTGTCATTATTTTGACTATTTATAAATCACATTACTGGATGTAAATAAGAAAAAAATGTATTCTATTACCCCAAATTGTGTCATTATAATATAGTCCTGACCATTTGTGCGGTATAAAGGATTTCAATGAAGAGAATAGGGTCCTCTTTAAAAAGGAAATTGGACACAAAGGTTTTTTGCTGCATTTGATAATTGATTATTTCAGATTGTATTTTAAAAGTTATACATGAACACCGAGGGTTTCGGAGATCTATTTGACTTTATTTAACATGTGCATGTAGAAAACACCTGGTTACTAGGCAAGTTTCTCTAACCAGTACAGAGTTACACTTCTTTTTATATTAAGAGAAGGACAATAAAGAGATGTCCATTCCATAGGTATGGAAACAGGAACAAAAGACCACATGGCCATCATAAACAGATCTTTCATCCTGGTATATGGGGAAGGTCAATGAGCCCCCTAAATATATAAGATACCTGGGAAAACAATTCTGTCTCTATTCCAATGAAAGTTAACACTTCTAGCCTGTTCAAATGTAACATTTTCTGAGATTAAAAAAAGTCTGAAGGCACCACAAGCATTGATCACTATTATCTGCTACTTACTACAGTGAGGGAAACATTTTTTTGATCCCCTGCTGATTTTGTACGTTTGCCCACTGACAAAGAAATGATCAGTCTATAATTTTGATGGTAGGTTTATTTGAACAGTGAGAGACAGAATAACAACAAAAAAATCCAGAAAAACGCATGTCAAAAATGTTATGAATTGATTTGCATTTTAATGAGTGAAATAAGTATTCGACCCCTCTCAATCAGAAAGATTTCTGGCTCCCAGGTGTTTTTTATACAGGTAACGAGCTGAGATTAGGAGCACACTCTTAAAGGGAGTGCTCCTAATCTCAGCTTGTTACCAGTCGTTTTGGCACTGTGGGCAGTTGCCAAGTCCTGCTGGAAAAGAAAATCAGCATCTCCATAAAGCTTGTCTGCAGATGGAAGCATGAAGTGCTCTAAAATCTCCTGGTAGATGGCTGCATTGACTCTGGACTTGATAAAACACAGTTGACCAACACCAGCAAATGACATGCCACCCCAAATCATCACAGACTGTGGAAACTTCACACTGGACTTCAAGCAACTTGGATTCTGTGCCTCTCCACTCTTCCTCCAGACTCTGGGACATTGATTTCCAAATGCAATGCAACATTTACTTTCATCTGAAGAGAAAACTTTGGACCACAGAGCAACAGTCCAATCCTTTTTCTCCTTTGCCGAGGTAAGATGCTTCTGACGTTGTCTCTGGTTCAGCAGTGGCTTGACACTAGGAATGTGACACTTGTAGCCCATTTCCTGGACATGTCTGTGCGTGGTGGCTCTTGATGCACTGACTCCAGCCTCAGTCCACTCCTTGTGAAGCTTCCCCAAGTTCTTGAATCAGCTCTACTTGACAATCCTCTCCAGACTGTTGTCATCCCTGGTGCTTGTGCACCTTTTCCTACCACGATTCTCCCTTCCAGTCAACTTTCCATGCATATGCTTTGATACAGCACTCTGCGAACAGCCAGCCCTTTCAACAATGACCTTCTGTGGTTTACCCTCCTCGTGGAGGGTGTCAGTGAGTGTCTTCTGGACAACTGTCAAGTCAGCAGTCTTCCCCATGATTGTGGTTGTGTGTACTGAAGGCTCAGGGAGTTAATTAGCTGATTAGAGCTCTTCTCAGTTTGACATTTATGTATTGTACATTTTTTTTCTTATATTTTGAGATACTGGATTTTTGATTTCCCTTAGCTGTACGCCGTAATCATCAAGATTGAAACAAAAAAGGCTTGAAATGTTTCACTTTGTGTAATGAATCTTGAATATATGGTGTCACTTTTTTATTTGAATTACAGGAAAAAATGAACTTTTCCACAATATTCTAATTTTTTGAGATGCACCTGTATAAGAATAAACAATGTTCAGGAGATTTCTACGACAGTACCCACTTGGAAAAATATGATTTCTGGCTCATGGGTTTAGGAAAAACGTAATAGACACAGTGTTAGAATTGGGGTAGCTTTTAGGTTTAGCCTAGGCATTACTGGTTAGGCATTAGGGTTAAAGTTTAGGCATAAATGTCAGCTTATTGAGGTTAAGGGTACGGTTAGGTTTCAGTTAAGATTAGGTCTCGGGTCCTCCCAAGAATTTAAAAAAAGTGTGTGTATGTACATGAGTGAGTTAACACAGAGCAACCTTCAAAATACCGAAATCACCTCAAAATAAGGTTGCATAAAAAATAACATGTTTGATTAGACACAATAGACACAAAGCACACCTCCCAATCACTGGAATGCATCTCTAACAATGTACTCTTTACATGTTTGTGGCTAAAACTGTGATCAAACTATCCACAATTACTGTGTTGAGGGAATTGAGCATAGATTACTTAAATTAAATTATTTCCATGCATACATTGCATTATTAGGTTGATCACATTTTGTATCTCTTGAGCTGCCATTATGACACAAGGTTTTTTCCAGTTACATTACCCAGACTTGGATGCAAAGGCTGCAGCAGAAACAATGGCAAGGGAAAAATGACTGAATGCGTAACAAGAAACATGGTTTTTGCTTATTGATTACTACTCTAGTCAGGGATGTCTGTGTACCAACAGGCAATAAATGCCTTCCTCTATCCCCTACAATTTTATAGGGAAGATCTTGAGATTAGGTGATAAAATCCCCTGTTGATTCCGAAATGTCTGGATCATAGGCTTTTGATTCTGACATGTCTGAAAAGTAGGCCTAAATGGAGTATCTGAATCAGTTGTAGTTGACTCACACCCCATTTGTGCATGATGGATTTATACGCACTCACACACACACACACACACGTATATAAATACACACACCAATAGTTGCTCTGACCCTAGTCTCACGAGGCCACACCTCCAATATCATCTGGCCTCATTGGAGGCCTGGAAACTTCCCTATTAAAAAAACATTGCTGCTGATTCTCAGTGGCAAGATTTCTATTGGATGTTAGTTTTCAAATAAACCTCCACTCACAGGCTTGTTGAAGGTGGGCTTAGCATGGTTTCACTATTTCTTCAAACTAGATAGAACACATTTCCAGAATGTTTTTAGTTCCTACCTAGGATGCACTATATCAGAAAAGAACAAATATGGAGGAAAAACTTAATTCTGTTTTGGAAATACTGTGCTCTATTCATAAGATCGAGTCAATAAAGTCATTATAACATCTCTGCTTAAATGCTGTTATGAAATAAAGAGATTTTTTGGCATGTCTTCCTACAGGCCATGGTAAAATTTTAATTTATCAAGCATGGCTGACAGTCTGCGATTTATTGAAATAGAAAATGGAGAAGTCAATAATACTAGTGGTTTCTCCCCTGACTTCAATAATCGAGGATCAAGTTTGTGTTTTGAATGCAAAAGGAAACGCAGCAGCATACACAGGTCAAAATGAGACTGAGGATGAGAAAATTCGTTAGGCGAAAATCTTTTGGTACATCTGGGGGTTGAGACTGCAGCGCCACCTCTTATTGTTGAGTTTAGAATTAACTATCTCATCCACACTTTTATATTTTAGCAGAACACTGTGACAGGAGCCACTTACCGCTTTAGAAAACCCATCATTCTGCATTACCGGTCATACTATACTGTATCTTCTTATGCGAGTGTGTAGTCCAGTCGCTATAATGTTGATATACCTAGGAAAAGGTTATGTTTGTTTCTCAAAGACTGATATGGTTCATCACAAACGCAACATACATCCACAGATTTTGATGGGGTTTTATTTAGCGATTTTGTTGACATCTTCACTTAGCTAGCTACTGTTGCATTGAAGGCATTATTCTCGTGAGCACCTGTATAAGCCCCTCCCAAACAATGAATTTGACTTGGTTAATGTGTTTTGTGGCGTTAGCCCAAGCAATAAATTTGATTGGGTTAACGTGTTTGAGACGTTACTGACAAAAACGTTTTTCCCACCCCTTTGCAACAAGAATCCTATAGGTTTTCCCCAGGCCTAGCAACATTCTAAGCCCAGTTTAAGAGGCTACTCTGACCCTGACCTTTACTGACCTCAGTTATCTCGGTTGTAGAGAGAAGATCAGAGCTCCTCTGGTCCTGTCTCTTGAATGTTAATGTAACATTACATCGAAAAATCGGTCTACATAAACTAGTGCCAAAAAACATTTAAATAACATTGGCCTGGGAACTGCCCATATTTCACCATCTTTGTTCCATTTGTTCCATTCATTTTAAACATAGACTTTTCAAAAAAGGTCTGGTTATGGACATTTGCAATGATCAATCAGTCCACAAAACTATCAAGTGAACAATCACTTTCAAAGCTCGGAAATCACTATTGCAAAATGTTGATATATTGGAAAAAAGCAAAGGATCCTGTGTAAGACTGTGTACAGTACCTTTCGGAGAGTGAGTGAGAAAATTTACTTAGAGACGTAAATGACTTGGAAGCGCTTACACCTAATCACCTGTTGCTCCACAAGACCAAGACACAAGCCATACCCGCTCCCAGGGCTCTTTCTTAAGGAGGATATGTACTCTTGTAAAAGATGGAAACAAGTCCAATATATGTCGGATTTGTTCTGGAAGCGTTGGACTAGAGAATACTTGCCTCAGTGGCAGGAATGTCTCTTTAAGAGCAGTGGGCTGATTTCACCTTTAACTGGCACCTTTAGTGAGCTGATTTAACTGGCACCTTCATTTTGCTGTGGAGGTATACGGCTTTCTGACAGTATCATGTCCTCAATTCATCTGAAGATCTCTGAATTATCATTTTAAAAGGCTAATTAATCATTAGAAAATCATTTTGTGATTATGATAGCATCGCTAAAAACTGTAGTGCAGATTAACAAAGCAATAAAACTGGCCTTTAGACTATTTCACTATCTTCAGCATCAGCGATTGTGAGTTCGATTACAGTTTCACAATGGCCAGAAACAAAGAAATTTCTTCTGAAACTCTTCAGTCTATTCTTGTTCTGTGAAATGACGCGTATTACATGCAAGAAATTGCCAAGAAACTGAAGATCTTGTACAACGATGTGTACTACTCCCTTCATAGAACTGCACAAACTGGCTCTAACCAGAACAGAAAGGGAAGTGGGAGGCCTCAGTGCACAACTGAGCAAGAGGATAAATACAATAGAGTGTCTAGTTTGAGAAACAGACGCCTCACAGGTCTTTAACAATGACGAGGCGACTCCAGAATAGTGTCCTTCTAGGCAGAGTTCTTCCTCTATCCCGTGTCTGTGTTCTTTCGCCCATTTTAATTGTTTCTTTTTGTTGGCCAGTCTGAGATATGGCTTTTTCTTTGCAACTCTGCCTAGAAGGCCAGCATCCCGGAGTCACCGCTTCACTGTTGACATTGAGACTGGTGTTTTTTTAAAATAACCAAGATTAACATAATTCTGAATTGAGACACATTGCAGTAATGTGGATTTTGTTGAAAATTATTTTTGTGTTAGAAATAAGACATTTGTCTTGCGCTTGTACTCTGCCTCAGGCCTGAAAAACATTTTGTTTTCTCACATGTACACCAATCAGCCATAACATTAAGACCACTGACAGGTGAAGTGAATAACATCGATAATCTTGTTTTCATGGCACCTGTCAGTGGGTAAGACATTTTAGGCAGCAAGTGAACATTCTGTCCTCAAACTTGATGTGTTAGAAGCAGGAAAAATGGGCAAGCTTAAGGATCTGAGTGACTTTGACAAGGGCTAAACTGTGATGGCTAGACGACTGGGTCAGAGCATCTCCAAAACTGCAGCCCTTGGGGGTGTTCCTGGTCTGCAGTGGTCAGTACCTATCAAAACTGGTCCAAGGAATGAGAAGAGGTGAACCGGCGACAGGGTCATGGGTGGCCAAGGCTTATTGATGCACGTGGGGAGCAAAGGCTGGCCATGTGGTCCGATTCAACAGATGAGCTACTGTAGCTCGAATTGCTGAAAAAGTTAATGCTGGTACTGATAGAAAGGTGTCAGAACACACAGTGCATCGCAGTTTGTTGCGTATGGGGCTGCGTAGCCGCAGACCAGTCAGGGTGCCCATGCTGACCCCTTTACCACTGCCAAAAGCACCTACAATTGGCATGAGAGCATCCGAACTGGACCCCGGATCAATGGAAGAAGGATGCCTGGTTTGATGAATCACGTTTTCTTTTACATCAGGTGGATGGCCAGGTGAGTGTGCGTCGCTTACCTGGAGAACACATGGCACCAGGATGCACTATGGGAAGAAGGCAAGCCGGAACGTGATGCTTTGGGCAATGTTCTGCTGGGAAACCTTGGATCCTGCCATTCATATGGATGTTACTTTGACACATACCACCTACCTAAACATTGTTGCAGACCATGTGTACCCTTTCATGGCAACAGTATCCCCTTTTTGGCATTGGCCTCTTTCAGCAGCATAATGCATCCTGCCACAAAGCAAAAATTTGTTCAGGAATGGTTTGAGGAACACAACAACGAGTTCAAGGTGTTGACTTGGCCTCCAAATTCCCCAGATCTCAATCCAATCTGTGGGATGTGCTGGACAAATAAGCCCGATCCATGGAGGCCCCACCTCGCAACTTACAGGACTTAAAGGTTCTGCTGCTAACGTCTGGTTGCCAGATACTACAGCACACCTTCAGAGGTCTAATGGAGTCTATGCCTCGATGGGTCAGGGCTGTTTTGGCAGCAAAAGGGGGACCTACACAATATTAGGCAGGTGGTCATAATGTTGTGGCTGATGGGTGTACATGCTTTATTGGACAGAGACTGTCGGAAAAGACTGAAGACCACATTTTTGCTTTTTTGAGTTTTATCACTTATAATAACCATATTTTATTTACAGTGATATAACTATTGCTTATTTTACCTGTAAAAGAAGTTACCTGGCTTATACCAATAAGGCATCAAAAATGTGGGAACACTAAGAAAGATTCCAAAATACATTTTCAGAGTTTTGGCCATTTGCGAGATACTGCCCACGACTACTGCCGATGGGTGCTTGTCCACCATCCTTTTGTCAGAGTGGCGTGTATCAATACTGTCAACTGGCACGCTTCGCCCGGATTTGGTGCATACCGGCTCATGCTGGACCACTGTCAGCACTTCCTGTTGAAATTATCTTTCCACGGCCATGCAAGGCATCTTGGGGGTTTGCGTTGGGCTATATTGCCAATATACAATGCTTAATAGCAGTATCTAGGCCCTCAGTGATGCGTTGTGCATAATAACAGCCATTCACATTGGCCATATACCACACCCCTTGTGCTGTATTGCTATTATATCCCAGTTAACGAACGAAATTAGAACAGTAAAAAGTGAGATGTCATACAGTTGGTATACGGTCTCATATACCACGGTGCTCAGCCAATCAGCATTCAGGATTTGAACCACCCTGTTTCTAATTAGTTAGCTATTAGTCAGCTACTAATAATAGTGTTACAAAGATGTCCTAATGTGCTCTCCTTAAGACTAGGTTATCACTCTTTTTAACATTACTCATGAGAATTTATTTGTCATTTTTACTTTCATTTTGACCCATTTCCTTGTTTGGCATTTTTATGGTGTACAGCTCATTTAGTACATTGTTTGAATACTCTGTAGATTTTAGTAATCTGTCTTGCTCATTTCATGTAAAGGTCCATATGCAGCTGTATTATTTTCTTCTTTTCAACGCTGACTCATTTCTGGATACTTCACATTATGGGCTGCTCAGCCACGTTCCTCGAGAGCCACTGACGTATCCCTTGAAACTCCAGTTCCGGCTAACCTGCTTAAGGTTTTTTCATTCTGCTAATTATTCAAATGAATTGTTTTAGATCTGGGTTGGAGAGAGAACCTACAGGATGTTTATTATCGAAGGAACTCTTGTTATCTTTCTATATTGTTCCACATTGCAATGTCAGGAGATAAAACATAAAAATCTGTTCACTTTTTTTTCGGTGTTCCTTTCATCAGCTACACACACTAGACACCATAGCTCTTACATATCACTGTCTTTTATCAGTTAGCAGAAAGGCTATCCTTATCCGTACAGTGACTCGCATAGTGATATATATTTAATCTACAAGGCTACTTTTTTATCAGCTGTCAACATATTCAAACATTCTATTTAGAGTCATGGGAGTTATTGTCTAAGATCTCAAAGCTGTATTTTCAGATCCCCAATACAAATGTTCTATGTTCAAATGCAGAAGTTAGATCATTTTATTCTGATTGTAGATTTTTAACACCAAAAACAAATTGCTCGATTTTCAACTTGCTCTTTTAAACTCTCCTGTGCACTCTTTCTGTTTTAGTTATAAATGTTGTGTATTTATGTTGTGTTTTATCCTGTGCTTTACTATACAGCTCCGGAAAAAATTAAGAGAACACTGCACCTTCTTCTTTCCTTTCCAGAAAAGTCGAAAAGGAAGGTTTTGAGTGAGGGACAGAAGGGTTAAAATTAAGAGACCACTGCAAATTGAACGCTTCTGTTCCTCACTCAAAACTTTCCTCTTAAACTTTTTTGGAAAGGAAAGAAAAAGGTGCAGTGGTCTCTTAATTTTTTCCGGAGCTGTATATGCTGCTTACTCAGTCTTACTTCAAACAGACATGGAAATCTTCATTTTACTTCTCTGGTTAAATAAAGTATTAATAGTATTGTTGACCCATATGACACCAAACACAGGATGGGATTTTTTTTTAAGTAAAGCCAATGCTTGACTACCTCAAACTAATTCAGGCAAACTAATGCTTGCCTTTCCAGTGCAAAAATATATTTTTTAAGACGTTTCCTACCTTGAAAGTATACCCCTGAGCAAACCTGTAGAATCCGAGGTAGACAAGTTTGATCCAGGGATGCAATGAATTGTTGCAGGGACAGACATGTTTCACTGCCTGCCATCACTGCAGTGACAAACTGATGTGGCTTTGTATAGGCTTAACTGTAAACTCAAAATGTCAAAGGCAGCAAAAGAGAGACGCCCCAGATCAGCTGAAAACCACAAAAAGGAAGTCACCACATTTAAAAAAAATACACATTAAACCTGTTCTAATAAATTGGGTGATGTCAAGGAAATAACGAGGGGGAACAGGCTTTAATTATTAACCAGCCATGGAAGGAAGTTAAAAAAGAAACTTATTGTTTCCTTTCAAATCTGATTGCCCATCAGCATTACACCTACAGTATTGCACAGGGCTGCGTCGGGGACTTTTTAGATGTAACCTATTAGAAGTTACCTGTCCAAAATTGTTTTAAGTAATGTAACTTTTGTATTACCCAAAATCAGCTAAATAATTTGATTACATTCAGTTACTTCAGTCATGTAGGGCTAATTTAGGCCTAGCTAACAGATTGGTTGGATTGCAGTCTTGCACACTAATTTGTGACAGTAAATTTAAATGAGTATTGACTTGTAAATGGGCTGAACATTATTATTCAGTCCATTAGTCACAAGGACACACAATTTGATGTAACTTATTTAATGTCCAACATGATTTCTGAATCTAGAATTGTGTTATTTTGCCTTTTATATTTTTACCACTGCAAATCCATTTGCTCGGCTCTAGTGTTTACCTGGCTCTAGTTAACGAATCCTGCCTAACAACATGTTAGTACGCTACATATTGTGAGGATCTCGCGTCGTTCCGGATCCAACTCCTCCCCGTCACGCTCCTCACCTGCCACCGTTACGCTCTCACTTCCCGATACTCATGAACGCACCCAGCAATCCAGATCCCAATCACCGGAATACTAAACACCTGTGCCCTCTTTACCCCTCTATTTAGCCTGTGCTCTGCCTCCACTCCAGTGTGAGGTATTGTTCGTAGTGGACCTGCCAAGCCGTTGTTTAGCTCGTTACTCTTGCCTGTTTACTCCCAGCCTGTTGCTCTGTCCCTTCCCGTCCCCGTCCTATACTGTTCTCTAGAGACCTGTATCCTGACCAGTCTGCCTGCCCCTTGGATTCTCCTACCGCCTAACCTTGCCTGTACTGTTGCCCTCGCAGACTGATCACCCGGTATTCCGATCTGCCTGCCTGTCCCTGGATTCTTCTACTGTCTACCCCTGCCAGTACTGTTGCCTTCGCGGACTGATCACCCGGTATCCTGACCTGCCTGCCTGCTTCTGGTTTCTCCTCTCTGTCGATCACTGCCTGTGCCTTTGCCTTCGCGGATTGTTTTCCTGGTTACTGAATCTACCTGCCCGTCTCTACTGGTTTTGCTCCTGCCTACCCTCCTGTACAAAAATAAATCGACGGTTGCGTTTCTGCAATTGGAACCACACACCCCGGGTCTTGGTGTTCATTACACATATCCGTTAGTTCATTGGATGCATGGAAATTGGAATATCATTCCTTGCGTGCCGTGACTCCATCTCTCTCCAAAACCCATTGAACGATAAGGCCCTCTTCACCAACAGGTCCCGAGACGTGAATCCACCTGTTACACCTTGCTTGTAGACTGGTAAATTGTCATTATTGTTTTTGATAATCTAAGCTATGCATTTAGCTTAATGTCATTGACGGTCGCGTTTGCATCAGGATCATCCATCAGGAAAGCTAATGCTGACAGGCCCCACCTAAACCTAATTCTTACCAACATTGGAGTACAATAACTTGAAAAGCTTGTGTGATTCAGTGTTGGATCAAATGCCTGCACAGATTTTTTAAAAGAAAAGTGTGTATTAAGGGCAACATTTGAACAAATTCTAAAATATATATTTAATGGTGATTAACTACAGAAGATTATGAGATTAATCTGGATTGATTATTTTAATAATTTGACAGCACTAATTTTTATATATTTTCATGTTGTTATTATTTGACATATTTTATTCAGAAGTGTTTCTGTGTTATCTATATTCATATTTATAATATAAAATAATTCATTAAGTATCCAAAAAAGTGTGTAGTTTTCAATATTATAAACTCCCTAAATTGGTTGGTGCACCATGCAACTCCCCGGCTGAAAACAATTCCCACTCTGGCCCTGGGATGAGCTGTTACAGTATATGCTGCATTCGTTTCTGTGTTGCATATTTCTTGAAGTGATAAAAGGGCTTATTGTAGACCGTCATTTCCCCAAACGGTTTTGATATCTGTTCATCTTGGTAATTAAATCTCAGAGGAATGCAAACTGCTTAAATACTATTACTATTTTTGCTTTTAAAATGCATTACGCATACAACCACTTAGCCTATATTATAAGTAAATTGCAAAATATCATGTAAGAATAACTTAAATGTTAGATAGCCTAGACCAAAACATATTAAATAATCTTGTAAACTTGTAAAAGTAGTGATGGGCATTCCGTGTCTTTACCGTGAGGCGACTTTTCTGGCTCCATTCACCGGAAAGACCCGGCTCATTTAACTGCCTTACGTCTCTTCCTTCTCAATAAAAAATACAGAACAACATTAAGAAGTGCACATCCCCAATGTAAAGTCAAAAAGTAGGATAGCATTATGTTGGCGTGTGCAATGCAGATTTAAATAGGTTATATCTTACGTGTAGTAATTATTAGATCACCTGCTCGTTTACAGACGTTACCCTCCTGGAAAAATACGCGGAGATGCGCCCTCCCCACTATTTATTGTTTCTGCAGTATGGATATGCGATCTGTTGAATAATGTTACGGTAGGCCTATCTGCAAAAAATATCGTTATTTGAGCTAAAATTATTTAGGGAACATTTAGGATTCAAATTAACACCTATCAACAATGCGATTTGTTTATCAATATTCACCAAAAAAACAATTTAAACAGCCGTTCGTTTGCTAACGACATCATGACTACAGTAGGCGTAGCGTAGACTCAACATAACCCCAGGGTCTAGATTCTTTTGTATGCTAGTTTCACTTGCTATAAAGTTACAGAGTTACATATATGATTAGGAAAAAGTACTCTAACGAAACTTTTGTTGTAATGTTCAGAAACCATATATTTATCCTCTGTTTAATGCAATTTGTATTGTTATATCCAAAAATTTATTTAATCTCTAGCAAGCAACGAGCTCTCCATGGGTTACACGGCGCTATTGCCCAACCAGTAGCACAACGTGTTGAACAATTAGCAGATATTATATAGTAGTGGTCAAAACGTGTATTTACTACATATTACCAGTGGCGTCGTTAGGCCTGGGCGTCCAGGGCTATAGTCCCTGATCTCAAATTGACCAAAAATAATAATAATAAAAAAATAGCCCCTGATCTATTCATCTATAATTCCGATCGCGCATTATGACAATGTAGAAGAGTAGGCCGCTATAGCATGTACATTGAAAATTTCCTGTAATGTATTGTGATCCTAGCAACGCCTCTGGTTATTACAGTTCTAGGTATTTTTAGTTTGAATGGAACTGTGACTAGTAAAAACGAAATAGCAACATCAATTGGAATAGTTAGCCCACTAGTAACTACACTTCAGGAAATATTACATAGCCTACTAGTATCTACCCAGCTTTTACTAGTGAAACTGAAAAGGTTATTTGTAACCAGTTTTGGGGAACGTCACAAAGTAACTAATTACAGTTACTAGTTACAGTTCCCACAAAGTAACGTAAGTAGTTACTTAGTTACTCGCTGTAGAAAGTAAGATGTTAAGTTACTTAGTTACTTTAAGATAAGTCCGTTGACTCTATATTCACATGTTGGTCACTTATACCCAAAAGGCAGAGACTTAATGGGACGTCGTAAACAGTTGTGCTTATAACTTTGCATACCCTGGCAGAAATTGTGAAATGTTGGCATTAATTTTGAAAATATGACTGATCATGCAAAAAAACTGTCTTTTATTTAAGGATAGTGATCATATGAAGCCAAACCCGAAAACTGGAGACAGTGCTTTCCCACGCGATCAAGCTGCCTTAAAAAATCTCATGAAACGCAGCCTAATGTGGTCATCGATTGCTGCCTTGATGTACACAATTAAATTAAAGCTTTTTGCTACAAAGATCAGTGAAATGTAGGCTAAAATGTTATTAACGGAGTGAAGGGCAGACCTCTCAACAAGCAAGCAAGTCGCAGCAATGAGAATCAAGAGAGTGCGTGTTCACACGAAGGGAGGGAGATTTTCGGCAGGGGGGATCTTGTCAGCACAACCCCGCCTAGAAGAGCGAATGTCTCTTACTGAGTGAGTGAGTGAATGACCCTTGTTAAATGACCTAGTGGTAGAGACCCGGACTACAGACCAACAGGTCCTGCGCTCGACTCCTGTCACAGTCAAAACACATTATGCCTTAGTGTTTGTTCAGGACAGACCAAAACTTTGCTGGCTACAACCTTCAGTAGCTATGATATAGGAAGCCTAAAATAAAACAGTTCTGGTGATTTTTCGAATAATGCATTAGGATTTGTTGAGGATAGACAAACACTTCGCTGGCTACACGATTCTTTCGTCTTTTCACTTGACGAAAAAGTCAGTTATTATCACCCATAGGCCTATTGATAGTTACTGTATCAATGTCATTTACGATCACGAATGGCTAATAAGCTGTTAAAACAGCCAGTGGCAAAAGAGGATTTGTTTAGGATAGACAAAAACTTTGCTGGCTACAACCTTCAGTAGCTACGTTATAGGAAGCCAAAAATAAAACTGTTATACAGGTGCTGGTCATAAAATTTGAATATCATCAAAAAGTTGATTTATTTCAGTAATTCCATTCAAACAGTGAAACTTGTATAATGTATACATTCATTCCACACAGACTGATATATTTCAAGTGTTTATTTCTTTTAATTTTGATGATTATAACTGACAACTAATGAAAACCCCAAATTCAGTATCTCAGAAAATTAGAATATTGTGAATAGGTTCAATATTGAAGACACCTGGTGCCACACTCTAATCAGCTAATTAACTCAAAAC
>JACXGI010010313.1:0-16483 GCA_016801175.1 Esox masquinongy
TGCTGTATTATGAGAGGGGTTGTGTGTGGCGGTATTATGAGAGGGTTGTGTGTGGCAGTATTATGAGAGGAGTTGTGTATTGTTGTATTATGAGAGGGGTTGTGTTTTCTCCCTCTCCTTCTAGGTGTCATGCAGCCAACCTGAATGGGAAGTTCTACCGAGGCGGACCCTACCAGGGTCGTTATGACAACGGCGTGGTGTGGGGCACCTGGAGAGGCCTGTGGTACTCCCTCAGACACACTTCCATCAAGCTCCGGCCTCTGTTGACCCTGGACAGGGTGGCAGGCAGTGGTGCAGGCCCGGATGCGTAGAGAGCTCAGGAAACACCCAGGCTTCACCCAGTGCTAGGCCCCAGTGCTAGGCCTCTCAGTTAACCACATATCCATCTTCAGTAGGCAAGAATAGAGGCAACCAGTGGAACTTTAAAAATACATTATTTTAATTTTTCATTTGTTTTTTTTTTCTTGTTTACTCATTCTTTGTAAATATCAAAATTCAGTTAAAATTCTTTAATGTCTTCTCCGTTTCATGGTAGTTAACATTGAGCTCACAGTGGATGAATAATAGTTCATATGTCTATGAACTCAGTTGCATTTATACATTAATAAACCAGCATTTTAAACACGTTTCCCTGATAATTACTGATGATTATTCTGAAAAAAATAAACTCATGCAGTAATCTTAGCTGAATACAAAATCAATACAGCAGTACACTCAAAAAAAAAAAAACATTGTAAAAAAGGTGTGCTGCGAAAGTTCTCTTTGGGTAATCGCTTAGAATACACATTCACCTAGTCCCTGAACAACACACACACACACACACACACACACCACATCAATTACCTATGTGCCTTCAAAACAGATCAATCCCACCTGGCAATGATGAACAATTATAAGACCTCAATCAAATATACACGGACATGATAGGGCTTTAGTTGACAGGCTTCCCTCATTCTAGAACTGGTGGTTTTCCATTAGACGCACACATTGTCGGGCTTCCTTCAGAAAGTCAACTAAAACAGGACAGTCTTAAATAAAGAAGTTTCACATAACAGGAACATAATAAGAAAGAAAAAGAAAACACGAATCGTTAGGTCGATTATATAATGAATATAATTACGTTATGGGGGAAATACGTTTAACATTTTTAAACTATTGAAGGCCTTTCAAAACCCATTAAATTCTTAGAACAGGATTATTAAATGAAAACACTGCATTGGTGTTAGTTTCTCTTGGAACAGGTATTTTACATGGCATTCAACAATGGCGCTAATAGTATTTGATAACATTGGAAGTGTACTTCCTGTGATGCACTGACAGTTCTTGTCAAACAGACAGACCGACACAGAGAGACAGAAACAGACATACAGACAGACGGACACAGAAAGACAGAAACAGACAAACAGACAGACAGACACGGAGAGACAGAAACAGACAAACAGAAATTCAACAACGACAATGTGGTATTACGGTGACATAATTATGGTGACATAAATCCAAAAATGTTTGACTCTGTTTTCAGTGAAATGGTAAAACAAAAAATTCCAGTGTTTATCATGTTTTTCCAACTTTTTCCTCTCAATCTCCTTTCCCCTCAGGTGTGAACAGGTGAGAACTCGTCCTCTCCCAGGTATAGCGTAGTCATGTCGAGGTCCAGCATGCATTGCTCGGCCTCAGTCAGCCCATAGGGGGAGCCACTGCCACCCCTGATACTACTGTAGTCTCCAGACAGAGGCAGAGACCTGCACCTCCCCTTCTTCTGCTCGCCAGCAGACACACTGAAAGTGGAGCTGCGCTGCCTCTGTTGGTTGTTGTTATGGCTCCCCCGCTGGCCGGAGGCCACATGGAAAGACTGAGCCTCTCTCAGCTTCCTGGCCAGGATGTTCCTCTGAATTGGGGAGGGCCCCCTGCGGCTCCAATTCTGTTCCGCTCGCTCTGCTCGGTCTGGGGTGAGGTAGGCAGGACCACCACGAAATACTGATCCTGGTATGGGCCCACCTATAGTGGATACCCCACCTCTCTCTCCTCCATCTCTACCCCCTCCTTCTCCCCTTATGTTACTACTTCCTCTCTCTCCTCTATTTCTAACCCCTCCTTCTCCCCTTATGTTACTACTTCCTCTCTCTCTATTTCTAACCCCTGCTCCTCCTCCACTTATATTAATACTCCCTCTCTCTCCTCCATCTCTACCCCCTCCTTCTCCCCTTATGTTACTACTTCCTCTCTCTCTATTTCTAACCCCTGCTCCTCCTCCACTTATGTTATAACTCCCTCTCTCTTCTCCATCTCTACCCCCTCCTTCTTCCCTTATGTTACTAATCCTTATCTCTTCTCCTTCTCTCTCCTCTCCTCCACCTCCTCCAGTTTTATCACCACCAGCTCCACTCCTCTTCCTCTCCCGGATGAGGTCAGAGTTCATAAGCAGCTCAGACCCCATCATGGCCGCCGTTGAAGTTCCTGTGCTCTTTCCAGTGTGTTTTGGTTTGCTAGTGAAGGACCTTCCAGTCTCCACCCAGGGTCTTCCACTGTTTTCCCCAAGGCCAGGGCTTTTGGGTTTGGGCATGGCCCAGTCGGGGGCGCTGTGCTCAGGGATGGGATAGGAGGGGAAGGTCTGGTTTTGGTTCTCCCAGGCGCCTCGGTTCTTACAGCTGCCCTCTGGGAGTGCTCTGGTCCGGAGACCCACCTGATAAAATGTATGCATTAATTAATTAATTATTCATACAACTATATACAAGTACTGCGGAAAAGTCAGGCCACTCAGAAAAATGTAAATTTATAAGCAGTGTTTATTTGTAAATAAATAACTAACTAAATAACTAAATAAACACTACAGTATATAATGTTAAGGGAAACATTAATACAATGAAAAGTAGCAAAAACATGTTTTTAGTTCTTGAAAGTCAATATTTTATGTGGCCTCCCTTAAAATGCAAATCTTAAGCAGTTTGCATTGGCAGATCATAGTACATCTTAAGTTCTGTGGGAAAATCCTCAAAGCCTCTCACAGGACTTGCCCTAACTCTTCCTATGACTTTGGCTGCTTTTTGTTTTTCTGAGGTTGGGGCTCTGAGCTGGGCGAACCAACAATAACAAATTTGTCTTATCATTTCATAATACTTTCTTGCGCTGGTTACTCAAGGCTTTCTGATCTTTCAAAATATTAAATAATTGTAAATATTATATTTAAAACACAAGGACATCTCCCACCGTATTTCAGTATTAATACCTGTGTCTTGCTCCTCTCCCTGTACGGCTGACATGAGGCTGCTGGATGGGGTGAGGGCTTGGTGTCGTGGAAGCTGGATGTCCTTCGGAAGTTTGGGTTTTTCTGGCAGGAGTTTGAGGGAAGGCCTCCTCTATCTCCTCCAGCCATCCCTCCAAATCCACTTCTCTCCACCATCTCTACCCAGTCGGCCGTGCGGTCTCGTCGCTTGGAGCTTCCACTTCCTCCCCCTCCATACCCGGCAGTGGGGGGCCCCAGGATGAGCTCCACCCTGGGGCTCAGTCTGTCTGGCAGAGTAGCTGAGCTGCGCTGTGGGGCCCTGGCCTCAGGGAAGGGGGCCATGATGTGAAATCGGCTCAGACTAGAATCGTCGCATTGGAGGTCCAGGGGGCCAGGGCTGGGGGTGAGCCCAGGGTGGAGTAACTGTGGCTGGGTAGGGGTGGAGACGGAGGAGCCCTCCAGCAGGGTGTCTTGAACGGGGCTTTGGGAGACGTGGTAGATCTGGGTGGCTTCCTTCAAGCCTTTCTTTTTCATCTCCTTCAGCTGCTGCTGGGCCAGGCGGTACCTGGAGACAGTGGTGTCATTCCTCATGGACAGAAATATACAGGGTCCCATATGTCACTAATGGACTGACTATGCATTGGAAATATACAGGGTCCCATACGTCTCTAATGGACAGACTACACATTGGAAATATACAGGGTCCCATACATCTCTCATGGACAGAATACGCATTGGAACTATACAGGGTCCCATACGTCTCTCGTGGACAGACTACGTATTGGAAATATACAGGGTCCCATACGTCTCTCGTGGACAGAATACACATTGGAATTATACAGGGTCCCATACGTCTCTCGTGGACAGACTACGTATTGGAACTATACAGGGTCCCATACGTCTCTCATGGACAGAATACGCATTGGAACTATACAGGGCCCCATACGTCTCTCATGGACAGAATACGCATTGGAAATATACAGGGTCCCATACGTCTCTCATGGACAGACTACGTATTGGAAATATACAGGGTCCCATACGTCTCTCGTGGACAGAAACAGTGATATGTGAGGTAACGAGTCTCATTAGTTTTGGTGCGTTGGACAAATCAGGTTTTAATATCTTTCAAATTTCTTGGGACATTTGGCCCTTAGTCTTAGCACTCTTTCTGAATGAAATATGGACATAAATCTCTGTTAAGCTTTGTCGATTTTTTTTAATCTTTTGACACTTATCTGCCTTCACAAGGTCTGTGGCTTACATTTCAGTTTATTGTGCAATAGCAGTAAAGGTCAATTTCCATGTAATTGAAATATATTTTTGATTATTTCTGAGTAATATACAGGACCTGAGACACTAATTTGTAAATGATCCATGGTATGTCTGTCTAAAAACTATTCTATGTGTAAAAGTGGAAAGAAGGGCAAAGACTTCAGAGAACTGAGCACTTAACAAATGACAAAAAACGTTCTGGTATTTACTTACATTCAGAAGTTTCAAAATAGTGTTTGTGGTGAAGTAAGAGAATAAACAGGTTCATCAGTGTGAATAACTTCAGCTACAACACTGGCAATCATCTGAATTTAAACAGTTCTGAAAATTACATACAATAATTATATGTAATAAAAAATTACATATAATTTTCATTGTTTTAGCAGTTTTTATTTCGATCCTTCCTTCTCTCTTGGTGTATTTTAAGACATCCAGATATTTTTTGCAGTAAGTAATCTAATTGGTCAGAATAGGGCCTTACATGACAAAGTTTATTTTCTGAGAACAGAGTATGTGGTAACCATTCAACTTACCCTGCCGGGTCGGATCAGAACCGTCCAATGTCTGTGGTGCACATACAGTATCTCACAGAAGTGAGTACACCCCTCACATTTCTGTAAATATTTGATTATATCTTATCATGTGAAAACACTGAGGAAATGACACTTTGCTACAATGTAAATTAGTGAGTGTACAGCTTGTATAACGGTGTAAATTTGCTGTCCCCTCAAAATAACACAACACACAGCCATTTAATGTCTAAACCGCTGGCAACAAAAGTGAGTACACCCCTAAGTGAAAATGACCACATTGGGCCCAAAGTGTCAATATTTTGTGTGGCCACCATTATTTTCCAGCACTGCCTTAACCCTCTTGGGCATGGAGTTCACCAGAGCTTCACAGGTTGCCACTAGAGTCCTCTTCCACTTCTCCATGACGACATCTCAGAGCTGGTGGATGTTAGAGACCTTGCGCTCCTCCACCTTCCATTTGAGGATGCCCCATAGATGCTCAATAGGGTTTAGGTCTGAAGTCATGCTTGGCCAGTCCATCACCTTTACCCTCAGCTTCTTTAGCAAGGCAACGGTCGTCTTGGAGGTGTGTTTAGGGTCATTATCATGTTGGAATACTGCCCTGCGGCCCAGTCTCCAAAGGGAGGGGATCATGCTCTGCTTCAGTATGTCACAATACATGTTGGCATTCATGGTTCCCTCAATGAACTGTAGCTCCACAGTGCCGGCAGCACTCATGCAGCCCCAGACCATGACACTCCCACCAACATGCTTGACTGTAGGCAAGACACACTTGTCTTTGTACTCCTCACCTGGTTGCCGCCACACACGCTTGACACCATCTGAACAAAATAAGTTTATCTTGGTATCATCAGACCACAGGACATGGTTCCAGTAATCCATGTCCTTAGTCTGCTTGTCTTCAGCAAACTGTTTGCGGGCTTTCTTGTGCATCATCTTTAGAAGAGGCTTCCCTCTGGGACGACAGCCATGCAGACCAATTTGATGCAGTGTGCGGCGTGTGGCCTGAGCACTGACAGGCTGACCCTCCAACCCTTCAACCTCTGCAGCAATGCTGGCAGCACTCATACGTCTATTTCCCAAAGACAACCTCTGGATATGACGCTGAGCACGTGCACTCAACTTCTTTGGTTGACCATGGCGAGGCCTGTTCTTAGTCGAACCTGTCCTGTTAAACCGTTGTATGGTCTTGGCCACCCCCATTCACACCTGAGACCTTCTAACACTGACGAGTCACATGACACCGGGAAGGAAAAATGGCTAATTGGGCCCAATTTGGACATTTTCACTTAGGGGTGTATTCACTTTTGTTGCCAGCGGTTTAGACATTAATGGCTGTGTGTTGAGTTATTTTGAGGGGACAGCAAATTTACACTGTTATAAAAGCTGTACACTCACTACTTTACATTGTAGAAAAGTGTCATTTCCTCAGTGTTGTCACATGAAAAGACAATCAAATATTTACAAAAATGTGAGGGGTGTACTCACTTCTGTGTTATACTGTATGTACAGAACATACACAGGCACACAAACGCCACCTACCCAAAGATTGGCGGTAGGACCTTCTGTCCTGAAGGAGACAGACGGTCAGGATCCTGAACCAGGGAACCGACCAGGGCAGTGGGCTGAGGCAGAGGCACGCACCCCAGGTTGGGCCTCTCGGTCCGGGTCGGCCCTGCGCCCCCCTGGTGTCCCTGGTTGCCCTGGCTGTCGGAGAGGCTGGGTCTCTGGAGGCTGTGGCCACAGATGGAGGCCTCGTCGGACAGTTTGCGCCCCCCGGGCGAGTGCATGGAAGTGCGGCGCACGGAGCTGCACTGGCGCGTCCGGCACAGTTTCCTCCACAGGGTGACCAGGACAGTGGCTAGGATGACCGCCAGGCACAGAGAGACGCCGGCCACAGCCACCAGGTTACTGCCCAGCGGGGAGGAGGACGGGGGAGGCAGGGGGGAGGGTGAGGGAGGTGGGAGGACTGGGAGACAGAGACAAGGGAATAGAGAACAAAGAGACGTTACAGTCGTATGAAAAAGTTTGGGCACCCCTGACAATTTCCATGATTTCCATTTATAAATAATTGGGTGTTTGGCTCAGCAATTTCATTTTGATCTATCAAATAACTGATGGACACAGTAATATTTCATTAGTGAAATTAGGTTTATTGGATTAACAGAAAATGTGCAATATGCATCAAAACGAAATTAGACAGGTGCATAAATTTGGGCACCCCAACAGAAAAATCACATCAATGTTTAGTAAAGCCTCCTTTTGCTAAAATAACTGCCTCTAGACGCTTCCTATAGCCTCTAATGAGTGTCTGGATTCTGGATGAAGGTATTTTGGACCATTCCTCCTTACAAAACATCTCCAGTTCAGTTAGGTTTGATGGTTGCCGAGCATGGACAGCCCGCTTCAAATCATCCCACAGATTCTCAATGATATTCAGGTCTGTGGACTGGGATGGCCATTCCAGAACATTGTACTTGTTCCTCTGCATAAATGCCCGGGTAGATTTTGAGCAGTGATTTGGGTCGTTGTCTTGTTGAAATATCCAGCCCCGGCGTAACTTCAACTTTGTTACTGATTCTTCAACATTATTCCCTAGAATCTGCTGATATTGAGTGGAATCCATGCAACCCTCAACTTTAACAAGATTCCCAGTACCGACACTGGCCACAGTCCCACAGCATGATGGAACCTCCACCAAATTTTACTGTGAGTAGCAAATGTTTTTCTTGGAACGCTGTGTTCTTTTGCCGCCATGCATAACGCCCCTTGTCATGACCAAATAACTCAATCTTTGTTTCATCAGTCCACAGCACCTTATTCCAAAATGAAGCTGGCTTGTCCAAATATGCGTTTGCATACCTCAAGCGACTCTGTTTGTGGCGTGTGTGCAGAAAAGGCTTCTTCCGCATCACTCTCCTGTACAGCTTCTCCTTGTGCAAAGTGTGCTGAATTGTTGAACGATGCACAGTGACACCGTCTGTAGCAAGATGATGTTGTAGGTCTTTGCAGGTGGTCTGTGGGCTGTTTTTGACCGTTCTCACCATCCTTCGCCTTTGCCTCTCTGATATTTTACTTGGCCTGCCACTTCTGGCCTTAACAAGAACTGTGCCTGTGATCTTCCCTTTCCTCACTATGTTCCTCACAGTGGACACTGACAGCTTACATCTCTGCGATAGCTTTTTGTAGCCTTCCCCTAAACCATAACGTTGAACAATCTTTGTTTTCAGGTCATTTGAGAGTTTTTTTGAGGTCCCCATGTTGCCACTCTTCAGAGGAGAGTCAAAAAGAACAACAACTTGCAATTGGCCACCTTAAATACCTTATTTCATGATTGGATGCACTTGTCTATGAGGTTCAAGGCTTAATGAGCTCACCAAACCAATTGTGTGTTCCAATTAACCAGTGCTAAGTAGTTACAGGTATTCAAATCAACAGAATGACAAGGGTGCCCAAAGTTTTGCATAGCCTATTTTTCACATATGATTTAATTTCATACAACTTAATATTGCTCCACTGAAACTCTTTGTCTGGACAATACCCCAGTACTCAGCTTTGATTAGAAAATGAATGGCATGTCACTGTGATCATTGTCTGTGACAACAGAGTCAATTATTATGCAGCCTCAGAGGGGCGTCTAAACCTTTCCATACCACTGTAGGAGCCAACGACATAGGACATCGGTATACGACAACTAAGAAAAATTAGTTGAGATGTTGCAAAGATGTGGAAAATACGTTGAAATGATATACATCTTTTAGGATGAAAACATGTTAAGTATACATATTGTCAAAGCCTCGTGCTCCAGGGGATCACATTAAGGAGGGGATATTAAGAAACCAAATGGAGAGCGTTGACAGGAGATGATGTGGCCTTTCAGACAGAGACGTGAGTGAGGAGAGGCCAAAGGCAGAACGATGGAGTGACGATAGGAGCTGCGCAGATGTCTGAAGGGCACGTGGTGGAAGGAGGGAGAAACAGTTAGACAGTTTGATGGAGTGACGACAGGCCTGTTTGTACCTGTGCAGTCTTCCAGTGAGCAGAGGGACTGCTCTTTGACCATGCCGATGCACTGCACACTTCCACCTCCGGAGGGCAGCAGACACTCGCGCACTCTCTCCCTCACCCCGTCGCCACAGCTCACACTGCAGACACTCCACGGTTGCCACGGCCCCCACGACTCTACGGAGGGAGAGAGAGAGAGACAAGGAGAGGGGGGAGAGAGAAGGAGAGAGGGGGAGAGAGGAGGAGAGAGGGGGGAGAGAGGAGGAGGGTGAAAGAGATATGGTAGGAGGTTTGGGGGGGTGAGAGAGGAGATTATATCTATGAAGATGTCCACTGGAAGTAGATATACACTTTACTGACACCAGTAGAGACTTGGATATACATTATCCTAACTAATAATGTTGAAAATGTCCTGTAGATATACACTTTACTGACACCAGTAGAGACTTGGATATACATTATCCTAACAAATAATGTTGAAAATGTCCAGTAATCGGTGGAAGTGTCTGTTGTTCACAGCATGGCCTTTGATTGTCTTAACTACATATAACCAGTCAAACAAGGGTCAGGGTTAGAGCTAGAGGTCAGGGGTCTGCTTTCATGTGTAACAACCAGGAAGATCTGAGATCAGGGTTGGGGGTCATCAGTGGGTCAGGATTAGGAGGGTAGGGTCAGGGGTCATGGTTACCTGCATTCCTGTGTACGACCAAGCAGGTCTTTGGAGTCAGAGAGCGGCTGTAATTCAACACAAATCTGAAGCAGTATTTATTCCTTCCGGGGTCAAACACCGAACAGTTGAACTCTGTCTCATTCTCCCCCTGCGTCAGCCAATTAAACGCCAGCGGAGGCTCCTCGGCTTCTCCTACCACCGCCACCTCAGCACCCCCCTTCCCCCCCGATACCCCTGTCCTGTCCCGGTAAAGGAGGACCTTGCCGTTGATCAGAGCACAGGGAGGAGTCACCAGGTGTACAGACACCACACCCTCACAGCCTGTCCTGCAGAGAAACACAAACACCTGTAGTTCAATTGAAAAAAAGGGTTTTGTGGCTATCCCGACAATCCCAAAGGAGAATCCTTGTGCTTCTGTGTCAAACCTTTCAGTTCTCCAATTTTGTCGACTTGGAGGAGATGTGACAGTTAAACGTGCTTAAGGGCACAATGACAGATACTGTTTTACCTGTCTGCCCTCAGGATGGAACCAACGTCCTTTCGGTTGCTTGCGAAACACGCTACAACCGAGGGTAACTGCCAGTTCGAAGTAGAAATGGTTCTACATGGAACCCAATTGTTCATTTCGAGGGGTATCACATGAGGATTGACATGTTTGTGGGTCTGCCTACTTGTAAGAGTTAACGTTGTCCACCAGTAGCTTGTAGGAGAATATTCTGGAAAGGTAGAGAGGACTAGAAGACTTGACATCTTGGTCAGTGTGAGGAGAGCGCAGAGCCACCCTGTGGTCAAACAAACTTAATTAAGCAAATAACAAGTCCCATATAGAACATAGAAAGCAGTCCACCAACACATACTAGCAAAAAGTAAGAGATAATAACAAACATATACATCAAGTTTCAAAACTAATATCCTTTAATTCTACACAGTTTGCAATGGGGCAGAGAGAAACTTAGCTGTTTTAAAGCTTATATGCTTGCTTTCTTGCCCAATTAACTTATGAAATAATTGATCAAAGATGGAAAAACAAAACTGTACCTGATGAAGTCTCGGTCTGTGAAATAAAATGCACATGACAGATCCACCGTCTGGGAACGCAGCATTTTAATTGGGTGCCGGATGCGGGCTCGGACCTTGTCAATGCTGTTTCGACCAATCTGGTTGAACTCCAAGTAGCTGACCTCTAGGAAAAGGGCGGAGCCAAGGCCAAAGGCACACGACTGGAACAACTCATTGGTTGAAATCCCCACCTGGGAGGGACAGTGGCTCACATGAATGATAGCTATCATGACTAATAAATACAACTATTATTTAGTAGAACTACTAACACTCATATAACTAACATACACACACACAAACACACAGGCCCGCCGATAGAGGGGAACAAATGGGTCTGTTGTCCCGGGCCCAGGGTAGGGGGGGCCCAGAACTGACATTGGGTAGATATTAAAGGGCCCATCTAAGATTCTTGTCTCGGGCCCAGGTAAGACTGTCAGCTGGCCTGCAAACACACATCCCTTTCTCACCTGAAAAGATCCTGATTGGTTGTTATTCCGCTCCACGGCGATGTGAAAGGTCGGCCACTCCACCTGCAGCTCAGAGCTCCACCACCAGATGGCAGTAATTCTACCATCTCCATCTCTGTCCGTTAAGCTGGCATTAGCATTTTCTTTACCCTTAGAATTAGCTGTGGCATAGCGGGTCTGCTCTAGGCGGAAGCGGAATGTTCCGGCGTAGAGGAAGCAGGAGCAGTTGAACTCTAAAATTAGATCAAAGTGTGTTATTGGGATGCAGAACAGTGAATTCAAACAAATATACTGTATATTTAGGTGTTCTTCAAATTGGAGAAACCGCTATATGATTTTTGAGGATCATGTTAACTCCATCAGACATCACAGAAGGAATCTCATTTGTACATTCATTGTCCAACCAGTTACAGAAAACAAATCTCTGCATGCACAGAAGGAGTACAAACCTAATCTCCCCTCTGATTCGTTGATTGGCAGAGTTCTGGTTAGGAGGCTGACATTGGTTTGCATGTCAAACAGAGACAGAGTTTGGTTCTGGAGATCTGAGGAAGTGTTGCGGTCTGTGGTGTCATAGTAGACAAACACACTGCCGTTGCTAAGGGCTACATGGACGGAAGGCAAAAGATGGACGCCGGCCATAGCTACAAGGGTCAGAAGAGGGTAACATTTGTTTGCATAGTTTGTAGTTAGACAAACAGATATAGTACACCAAGCAAGTTATTTTATTCCATTAGTTATGGAATGTGTGTTATGTCTCTGTCTGTGCCTCAGTTCCTTTATCTTTGTCTCTTTAACTCTATACTGTCTGTCTGCATATTTGTCTGCATATCTGTCTGTCTGATTATCTATCAATCTGTCTGACTGTCTGTCTGACTCTATCTGTGTAATACATGCTTGGGTGGCATTGTGTGTCTGTCTGTCTCTATTTGTGTAATACAGGCTTGGGTGATATTGTGTGTCTGTCTGTCTCTATTTGTGTAATACAGGCTTGGGTGTCATTGTGTGTCTGTCTGTCTCTATCTGTGTAATACAGGCTTGGATGACATTGTGGTGTTTGAATGCTGCACTGAATAGTTCACATCCTGTCACAAAAACATTGAAGGGAAGAGGGTGTTGGAACAAAGACTGACCCACCCTTAAACTCTCCTCCCCTCTTCCTCTCTCTCTTTTCCTTCTTTCTCTTTATTTCCCTCTCTCCCTCCCTTTAAACCCTCTCTCCACCACTCTTCAACCCTCCCTCCCTCTCTCTCCATCTTCTCTCTCATTCCCTCTCTCCCTCTCTATTCTCTCTCTCCATTTCCTCTCCCAGTGGTCATTCCAGAAGGTTTAGTCCAGTTGACCTTCACACTAAGGCTTGCATCTGTAGTAAAACTCTATTCCCTATGTAGTACACAAATTTACTAACACAACGGATAAAGACATCAGGGGGCCATTTGGAACTCAACCTAACTCAATAGCAGGGACTCTGATTCAAAGTCAGACTGAGATGAAAGACTGTATTTATAGAATATCAACTTTGTCATCTGTAAGTGTGTGTGCATTTGTGTGTGTGTGTGTGTGTGCATGTATGTGTTTGTCAAATAATAAATATGCAAAGCAAAAAAAAAAAACACCACATGCCTACTTCCAGGTCACCAATAAGACATTGAAAGACTATTTTGGTAACAGTCACATGTAGGGAATGGCAAACAGGATCCAGTGATTAACAGTGTTTTGATTCATACCCCTCCACTGTTCTTCTACATCTCCAACCTGGAACTAATACACCGTGAGGCCACCCCTGTACAACCTCCAAAGGATACGTCATTTCCAACTGGAAGGGGAGACCAGCACTGAATCCCTTAAACCCCTTCTACTCACCGTATCCCAGCATAGCCAATAGGATGGGAAGCAGCGGCGGCGTTGTAGAACACTGTAGCATTCCGATGCGTTAGCCCCGGAACCCATGCACTGTCACACAACATGACACTCCTGCTCCGACATCCCATAGGCTCTAAGAAGAAAAGACACAGACTAATCAGAACTCACAAATCCAGAGAACCGACCCAACAGTTGTTCAGATCGACTGAGTGATCTCATCTTTATCTAAGTACTGCACTGTTAGGGAATATTGGGCCATCAGGGAGTAATCAATGAATCTGAATCACCTTGGTTCACCAAGAAGGTATCTCATTTAGACATTCACACATACAGACATACTTGTTTCCAGGCACTGTGCTGTGCAATATATCCTGGGTACGTTCTGTTCCTGTCACGGTGCTGTGTGATATAGCCTGGGTACGTTTTGTTCCCTATCACGGTGCTGTGTGATATAGCCTGGGTACGAGGTTACCCACACACAAAATGTTACTTGGTGATGGCGCTGCTAGCATCAGACAATCCAGAGATCAGAATACATGGTTATTACTCCGAGGAGACAGCTGTAATGTGAAGTGTTGAGGAGACAGCTTTACAATGGAACGTAAAAAGTTGAGTAGACAGCTTTACAATGGAATGAAAAGTGTTAAGGAGACAGCTTTAATATGTCATGTGAAGTGTAAAGGAGACAGCTTTACTATGTAATGTCAACATGTTGAGTAGACAGCTTTACTATGGAATGTAAAGTGTTGAGGAGACAGCTTTACAGTGGAATATAAAGTGTTGAGAAGACAGCTTTACAATGGATTGCAAAGTGTTAAGGAGACAGCTTTAATATGTAATGTCAACATGTTGAGGAGACAGCTTTACAATGGAATGTAAAGTGTTGAGGAGACAGCTTTACTATGGAATGTAAAGTGTTAAAGAGACAGTTTTAATATGTAATGTAAAGTGTTGAGGAGACAGCTTCACTATGTAATGTGAAGTGTTGAGGAGACAGCTCTACTATGTAATGTCACCATGTTGAGGAGACAGCTTTACTCTTATGTCACCATGTTGAGGAGACAGCTTTACTATGTAATGTAAAGTATTGAGTAGACAGCTTTACTATGGAATGTGAAGTGTTGAGGAGACAGCTTTATTATGGAATATAAAGTTTTGAGGAGACAGCTTTACTGTGGAATGTAAAGTGTTGAGGAGACAGCTTTAATATGTAATCTCAACATGTTGAGTAGACAAAACTTATTAATCCCTATACTTAATTTAAAATAGAACAAAGACAACATATCAAATGTTGAAACTGAGAAATGTTATTGTTTTTGGAAAAATACATGCCTATTTTCAATTTGATGCCAGCAATACGTTTCAAAAATCTTGTGACAGGGGCAGGTTTACAGCTGTGTTGCATCACCACTTCTTTTAACAATACTCTGTAAGCATTTGGGAACTGAGACCAGTTGCTGTAGTTTTGAAAGTGAAATGTATTCCCAGTCTAGCTTGATATAGGATTTCAGCTGCTCAACAGTTTGAGGTCTCCTTTGTCGTATTTTTCGTTTCATAATGCAGCAAATGTTTTCAATGGTTGAGTGGTCTGGACTGCAGGCAGGCCAGTTTAGCACCCAGACTCTTTTACTACGGAGACATGCTGTTGTAATATGTGCAGAATGTGAACGGTGCGCTGATAAGAAGTCGGATGGTCCCTCTCTTCTTCAGTCCGGAGGACGCGGTGTCCATGATTCCCAAAAATAATTTCAAATTTTGATTTGTCAGACCACAGGACAGTTTTCCACTTCGCCTCAGTCCACCTTAAATGAGCTCAGGCCCAGAGATGAGACACTGATTCTCGATCTTGTTTATATATGGTTTCTACTATGCATAGTAGGATTTTAACTTGCATTTGTAAATGCAGCAACGTACTGTGTTCATAGACAATGGTTTTCAGAAGTATTTTTGAGCCTAAGCAATGATTTCCACTACAGAATCATGTCTGTTTTTAATGCAGTGCTGTGTGAGGGCCCAAAGATCATGGCCATCCAATATTGGTTTTTGGCCTTGCATACATCGATTTCTCTGGATTCTCTGAATCATTTAATGATATTAAGTACCGTAGATGATGAGATCCCCAGATTCTTTGCAATTTTATGTTGAGAAGAATTATTCTTAAATTGCCTTTCACAGAGTGGTGAACCCTTCCCCATCCACATCCTCTATGGAATGATCTTTTAATATCCAATCATGTTACTGACCTGTTGCCAATTGACCTAATTAGTTGTGTGATATTCTACCAGATTTAACATTTTTGCATTACACAACTTTTCCAGTCTTTGATTTCCTCTGTCCCAACTTTTTTGAAACGTGTTGCTGGCATCAAATTCAAAGTGGGCATATATTTTTCAAGAAACGAACTGTCTCAGTTTCAAAATGTTTGATATGTTGTCTTTGTGCTATTTTATATTGAATATAGGGTTTAAATGTTTTGTACAGTTTTGTTCTGTTTGTATTTACATTATACGCAGCGTCCCAACTTTTCTGGATCACTACCATTGCTCAGTCGGCCATGACATTGCAGGTGAGGAAGTATGTGCTGTATGTCTACAGTCTACAGTATGTGTACAGTATATCTACAGTATGTGTACAGTATTTCTACAGTCTACAGTATGTGTACAGTATGTCTACTGTCTACAGTATGTGCACAGTATGTCTACAGTCTACAGTATGTGTACAGTATGTCTACAGTCTACAGTATGTGCACAGTATGTCTACAGTCTACAGTATGTGTACAGTATGTCTACAGTCTACAGTATGTGCACAGTATGTCTACAGTCTACAGTATGTGCACAGTATGTCCACAGTCTACAGTATGTGTACAGTCTACAGTATGTGTACAGTATGTCTACAGTCTACAGTATGTGCCCGCTTGTCTGTCTGCCTGTCTGTATGTCTGTCTGTTAACCAGTAAACTGAAGGGGGGGCAAAGTGTTCGATTCATTTTAAATTCTTTGTGGACATAATCATATTTAGACTTATCCACTCATGATCATGTTCAGGCTGAATGAACAATAAACCAAATCCTATTAAATTATGATAAAACCCGTCCAACAGGTGTTTATCCTCCAGGATGTATAGAGACTGTATCTCTAACACCCAAAGACACAGATCTGAGTTGACAGGTAAATAATGCTCAGGTGAGTAGGCTTATTATGACTGATCACATCCATATCAAATGCAATACCGCAACAGCAATATATTTCCAATTATATTTCCAATAATGTGAATAAACAAGGCCCTGTGTTGGTTTCTGAGGAGCTCACAGACTGCCTGTAATGACAGTGGGTTGAGGAGAAAAGGCTGTTGTCTGGTGATGAAACGAGAGAACCAGCCAACTCTCTCTCTA
>JACXGI010010313.1:16583-27975 GCA_016801175.1 Esox masquinongy
CACACACACACACACACACACACACACACACACACACACACACACACACACACACACACACACATGGGCCAACTCTGCTGCAGCCTGTCTATAAAAACCAAGTTCCCAACAAAAACACATGCACACGCACATTCATTTCCCTATCCTGGAGATGAAATGTTTGAAAATATTGATTCGAAAAAAATGTTAAATCTCATAGTCCAAATTGTAGTGGTTTGGTTGAATGACAGACAGGCTTTAATTACAACATAGGCCTATACACAATGCGTTTAACCTTTTTAAAATTAAGTTCAAAACAACATTCCATACAGACCCATGCTTTCTCAATGCTCATTTTATAATGAACTTGGGAAAGGGTATAAATGTGATGCTTTCTATTGACATGCTATTCTTTGAAGTATTCCTTGAACTAAAGTTATTTATTTCAATGTTCAGGCTAATTCCAAACAGTTGGTATAAAGGCACGTTAGGTTACCTGTCATTCTCGATTGACTATGGCCACATTAGCTCACTTACATTTCTTGTAGACTCAGCAAGACATTATTCACCACAAAAAACATCAATCGGCCCGACACATCCCCAGAAACGCAATTCCGTCCATTTCTAATCATCAGCATCCATGGATGGTCAATTAATATCAACCGCCGATCAGTGGTTCGACAGCCGACCAACTTCAAAGCAGGGCAGACACACAGGGAAAAGAGCAACGGCGATCCCTGAGCGCGCGACCATTACCGTGAGCGGAGCTGAGACACGCGTGACCGCGCATTCCCTCGCTGCTCGTTCTCTGTTCTCCAATTCCTGATTATACACGGCTCATTGCGGTAATGCGAGGCTGCAGGCGGCCCTGCGCGCGGTCACTCAGTTATGTTTAAATTAGGGTGCAGATCAAACACAATTAGAAGCCTTAAAGATGAATGAATAGGCAGTTTACAGTACAACAAAAATATTTCATAAGAGTAATTAGTGCAGGTAGGGTGAATAAACACAAGAACAGCCCAAAGCCCACCTTGAGTTCCAAAGAAACACACAAGATAAGCACTTTATTCCCTTCAGGAATCCCTCCCATTGAAATCCAGCCAAGATCATCAGCACTGAAGATTAACATGAAAGGGTATATTCACCTGAGGCCTACCTGAAAACCTGAGACATTTTCAGATGTTGAAACACTGAGAAGTGCCAGCCTATTTTCGGAACCAGGTGAGTCAGGTGAGATAACACCAGGTCTATTCACCAATGACAGACAGAGATGTATAGCCCTATACATTAAATATACATTCAGTGTAAGGTGAAAACCCACTGAGAGAAGGGTTCTTTGGCTTTCCCTGTGGGGCAACCTGCTTGTGATTCCACACAGAGCTGTTTTTGATTCCTGGTGGAACCTTTTCATTGCATATAAAACCTGGGTCTACCTGGAACCCATATACTTCTTGGATATGTTTCCCCCACTCCTTAAGCTCATGGAACCCATTTTTGAGAATGTAAGAATTTGAGCCAGGCACATAGCCCGAACTGTTCCTATAAATTGTTCCAAATAAGGACTAAAATGTAAATTAGGTTGTCGGCAAAACTCATTCAGATCAATAGGGCTCTTGGAGGGACATCTAAAGGTTGATGACATGTTCATTAGTCCTGAAGATCATGTTATTACTCCTGTAATGTGTAAGAGGCACCAAAACAGCTCACAGGATTGGTTAATCTTTAGGTCCCCTATCTTCTAACTTAACTCTACTTTCTAGGACCCCCACTTTTAATTCTGCTTCTTATGTTTTATTATAAGAAGCAGAACATGTCAGTTACAAATGAAGATTAGTTCCTTAATTTCTTGAAACAATTATTAAAACATAAGGCAGAGAGAAACAAACACAGGATAACAGACACAGGATAACAAAATAACACAAAGAAAAAAACACAGACACCAGGATGACAACCCCCTATTCAGGATAATCTATGGATGACATTGCATCTTGACTCTGCAGGAAATTCACAACACTGGTGGGGAATAAGTTTGCAGAGGTCTGAAAGCATTTGGGAAGATTTTAATAATTTACTGTGTGTTCTAGTTTGTCATGTTTTGCATATGTTTCATTACACTGATAATGTTGATACGGGAATTGTTTGTTCCCAAAGCCGACTGGTCTCAGTGCTACTCTCCTCGATAAATAACTGAATATGAATAATAACATTAGGACACATCAGGATTTATGACTGTTATGAATAATAACATTAGGACACATCAGGATTTATGACTGTTATGAATAATAACATTAGGACTCAGAGACGAACAGCCATTCCTCCATCCATGCCTAAGAGCAAAATCAAACAGACCGACCGTGTCATAGTTTCCTTCCCCTTCATTGTGCTGGCTGAGTGCATGTTGTGTGTGTGTGTATGTGTGTGTGTATGCGTGCGTGTCCCTATTGCTTATCCAGGGTTCTACTCCAAGGCAGTGTTTTGAGGTTTCCTCCTGCTCCAGTCAGTCCTCTTTAACCCGTTTATTTAACTATCAGTGACTGACCCACATGGAGCACCCAGCCCAGCAGGCTAATCTAATCTGGGATACGCCACGTGCTGCCAGTCTGTGCGTGTGCGTGTGTAGTTCTCACTAGCCTGTTCTTTCCTCTCCTCGTTAGCCTGCTGCACACAGCGCCTGCGTCTTCAATGGCACACTTTCCCCCAGTGTAGTGCACTGACTTATAACCAGGCCACTGTTTGGGTTGTGCTCTACACAGAGAACAGGGTGCCATTTGGGACACGTCCACTGGCTAATAAGTGTTCAGCCGGCCGATCCCAGGAAGCACGGCGACATGGTGATGGGCTGAGTCTCAGAGCAGGTCTTTCAGATCATAATTAATCAGATTATCAGAGACAGGTGTGGATCTGATCCCAGGTCAGTGCTGCATGCCTCTATGAGAGGACTTATGTAAACATGCCCTGGTTCTGCAGGAAAACCAAGAGATAATCTGTGTTTAAACAACCCCCTCCTCGAGTCACATTAAACCACGCTGCTGTAATACACCTAATAGGACCCCCTCCTTGAGTCACATTAAACCACGCTGCTGTAATACACCTAATAGGACCCCCTCCTTGAGTCACATTAAAACACGCTGCTGTAATACACTTAATAGGACCCCTCCTTCAGTCACATTAAATCAAGCTGCTGTAATACACCTAATAGGACCCCCTCCTACAGTCACATTAAAACACGCTGCTGTAATACACCTAATAGGACCCCCTCCTTCAGTCACATTAAACCACACTGCTGTAATACACCTAATAGGACCCCCTCCTTCAGTCACATTAAACCACACTGCTGTAATACACCAAATAGGACCCCCTCCTTCAGTCACATTAAACCACACTGCTGTAATACACCTAATAGGACCCTCTCCTTCAGTCACATTAAACCATTCTGCTGTAATACACCTAACAGGACCCCCTCCTTCAGAGTTAAAGCACCGTTTCCAAAAAAGTTGGTACGCTACGTAAAATGTAAATAAAAATAGAATACATGTGCAAATCATTTAAACCCTATATTCAATAGAAAATAGTACAAAGACAAAAAATATGACAAAAGAGAACCCGAAATGTTGAGTAGCTGAAATCCTATATCAAGCAAGAATAGAAATACATTTCACTTTCTAAATTATAGCAATTGGTCTCCTCAGTTCCCTAACGCTTACAGAGTATTGTTATAAGAAAAGGTGATGCAACACAATGGTAAACATGGCCCTGTCCCAACTTTTTTGAAACGTGTGGTTGGCATCAAATTCAAATTGGACATACATTTTTCCAGAAACAATAACATTTCTCAGTTTCAACATTTGATATGTTGTCTTCGTACTATTTTCAATTATAGGGTTAAATGATTTGAACATCATTGCATTGTTTTTATTAGCATTTTATCCAGCTTTCCAACTTTTTTGTATATTAAAGTAACCTGAGCTCACCACTAAGGTCCAATTCACAAAATATCCCCTCCTCTGACCTTGATTTAGGTTCAGGGGCCTGTTCCCGATCTGTATACATTTCAACCAAGTCATCTATTAAGATTATAATAGCGCCCTGTTACAAGGCTGTTGGAATAACAAAAGACATTCACAAAGTCAGAAATAATCAGTTTAATTGAAAATGTATTGATTTTAAAGGAAATACTAAACATTTACACTGTTTCGTGGCCTTTACCTACTGTTGATAACTAGTGTCATTTAAACCAGTGACAACAAACATAATGCAGAAAAACTGACAAGAACTGACACGGAATACATGAAACAGGGCATCAATGGCTCATTATTCCCCATAAGACTCTGGTTGAAATCAGAATGCTGGGCAAATAATTGCTTGGTACTGGGACTCA
The DNA here is from genome assembly GCA_016801175.1 of Esox masquinongy. Taxonomy (NCBI): domain Eukaryota; kingdom Metazoa; phylum Chordata; class Actinopteri; order Esociformes; family Esocidae; genus Esox; species Esox masquinongy. The sequence goes on from JACXGI010010313.1 coordinate 20,941, forward strand.
CATTCTACCTTGCATCTGGTAAGTGTATTTTCCTCCCAAAGGGGAAACTATTTAAGCTATTTCAAACCTTTACAATACCTTCAATCATTTGACTTTTGTATAATTCTCCAGAAAAATAATAATTATGTGAGCAGGCCATTCCACAGCAGGCAGAGTTTGATTTAAGTTTGTAGTTACAGCAACTTTCACAAAACAGCTGGTTCTAAGATTCTTGAACTCTGTTCTTTCCCTGAAAATTCCAGAATTTACTGAAAACCTGGAGATGTTCTGAGATACAGAAAATGCTTAATTGTAACCTCACCCCAGGTTCATTATTGATTAGACTAATAGAGGAAGCGATCACATGATATCAAATTGAAAGCACTGAGGCAGACCTCTTTAACCTTATTATCCAACAGGAACAAGTGCCTTTATGTTCACCAAGAGCCTTATTGTCTAGGACTCAGAGAGGCACATCCTGATCTACCCAGATACTGACCTTAGCTACACAAAAGCCTTAGCTACACAAGAGTCTAACGTAGGAGTCATCATAGAAAAACCCTGAAAAACACTGTACAGACTACCCAGGAGAGGTTTGGGTGAAACATCACCTTTTTCTTTCTACTATATTAACAGAAGAAATAACTTTGATAAACAACCAAAAAACTAGATTTTCTGGTTCACTGAGACAGTTAAACGAATCCATGCTCAAGTCAAGCGCTAAAAAGAATAGAAAATATCACTGCTGAATATTTAGGCAAGTTAATTGGCTCACTCAATGTTCCTGCTTTGTAGGACATTAGTTTGAACAGCAGAGAAGTAAGTTTTTGTTTGCCAACCAGCTAGACCAACATTTGCGCGTGACATGTTGTCATCAAGCCTGACTAGCGAAGAGGTTGAGGTAGAAGCGCAGTCCTTCCACAGAGTCATCTCGACACAGATGACCCATCTTCTCCGCTAAAAACAACCTGAGGAGACAGAAAGAGAGTGAGACCAACTTCAAATGTCAGCAACGACCAGATGGGACCCAGGGAGTTGTTTAAGATCTGCTGATCATCTGAACATTGGAATGAATAGATGAACGACATGGCCGACAAAGGTCAAGTACTCTTAAAATCTTCCCACGGCACATCCAGAAGAGGACTGGCCACCTCCTGGAGCCCGATCCCTCCCTAGGTTTCTTCCTAGGTTCCTGTAGCAGCTGTTCATTGCTGATGCTTCAGAAAATACATTTGAATGATTGGCTGATTCAGCAGGTGACACTGGGAGTTGTGGTTCAATATAATTGGTGGAGACGTATCCAGTGAGTAGGTGTCTAACGCTACCTACCGTTCTTTAGACAGAAGAACAGAAAGGCCTAGCAGCTTGGCAAACTCCTCAGCTGTCAGAGAGCCTTTGTCGGTTACCTACACGGTGGAATGAGGGTGGAAATGTTACAGTGAATTCTGGTTAGGTTGTAAAATAATTAGTCTTATGTTATCGGGACACAACGTTGCGGTAAGGTTGAAATACAATCGTAGTTAGGATGCAATAATGTTAGTCTTACGTTATCCAGAGCCGAGGCGATCATCTCCTCTTCACTGTGGGACTGGAGCTGAACCACCATGACCCCACTGTCAAAGATACGCAGCCTGGACAGGGTGGGTGGATGAGACAGAACAAATGGGAATAAAGGGGAAAGACAACAGGTGGAATAAAAGAGTGCAGGAAAGAGAAAGGGAATTGAAGAATGATAAAGACAGGAAAGGAGGGAGTGAGAGAGGATAGGACAGAGTGAGAGGAAAAAGAGGAATGAGAGGAAAAATGGGAGTGAGAGGAAAAAAGGAGTGAGACAGGAAAATATGAAGTGATAGAGGGTAGGAGGGAGTGAGAGCGAGAGAGAAAGTCAGAGAGTGAATGATTATTAAAAGGGAAACTCAAATATAAAAATAGGGAGGAGCATAAATGTAGAAAATTAAATTCAAAAAGATGTAAGTAATAAAATAAGTGCTTGAATTAGCATTTTTCACTAACAATAAATTTCCTTAAGGTTTTCCTCAGCTCATAGTGAACGACAGCAGTAGTAGTAAATAGGGTTCATAGTGAATGACAGGAGTAGTAGTAAATAGGGTTCATAGTGAACGACAGGAGTAGTAGTAAATACGGTTCATAGTGAATGACAGCAGTAGTAGTAAATAGAGTTCATAGTGAACGACAGGAGTAGTAGTAAATAGGGTTCATAGTGAACGACAGGAGTAGTAGTAAATAGGGTTCATAGTGAACGACAGCAGTAGTAGTAAATAGGGTTCATAGTGAATGACAGCAGTAGTAGTAAATAGGGTTCATAGTGAACGACAGGAGTAGTAGTAAATAGGGTTCATAGTGAACGACAGGAGTAGTAGTAAATAGGGTTCATAGTGAACGACAGGAGTAGTAGTAAATAGGGTTCATAGTGAACGACAGCAGTAGTAGTAAATAGGGTTCATAGTGAATGACAGGAGTAGTAGTAAATAGGGTTCATAGTGAATGACAGCAGTAGTAGTAAATAGGGTTCATAGTGAATGACAGGAGTAGTAGTAAATAGGGTTCATAGTGAATGACAGGAGTAGTAGTAAATAGGGTTCATAGTGAACGACAGGAGTAGTAGTAAATAGGGCCCAGTAACCCCAGTAAGAGTAGTTATGAATACGGTGCCATTTGGGACAAGGTCTAGGTTTCCTTTGTTTTTGTTTGAATCTTTGGGAAGAGACAGGAAGTGACATGCTCAAGGAGGCAGGAAACAGCCTCCAAAATAGGAAGTCAAACAGGAAAAGCCTGGCCAATTCCTCTGTGAGACGCACACACAAATACACACGCACACGCGCGCACGCACACACACACACACACACACACACACACACACACACACACACACACACACACACACACACACACACACACACACACACACAAATACGCACACACCTTAGAGGGAGCTTCAGCGACTCAAACATCTTACAGGCATTCACCAAATCCTCTGGAGATAACAACTAGGAGAGTGAGGGGGGGCAGAGAAAATAGTAATTATTCCAGTAAAATAACGGTTTACTAGTAACACTAACTTAAAACCAGATATTAGAGTCAACAGGGTCTGATACTAGTAACACTAACTTAAAACCAGATAATAGAGTCAACAGGGTCTGATACTAGTAACACTAACTTAAAACCAGATAATAGAGTCAACAGGGTCTGATACTAGTAACACTAACTTAAAACCAGATAATAGAGTCAACAGGGTCTGATACTAGTAATACTAACTTAATACCAGATATTAGAGTCAACAGGGTCTGATACTAGTAACACTAACTTAATACCAGATATTAGAGTCAACAGGGTCCGATACTAGTAACACTAACTTAATACCAGATATTAAAGTCAACAGGGCCAGATACTAGTAACACTAACTTAAAACCAGATAATAGAGTCAACAGGGTCTGATACTAGTAACACTAACTTAAAACCAGATAATAGAGTCAACAGGGTCTGATACTAGTAACACTAACTTAATACCAGATATTAGAGTAAACAGGGTCTGATACTAGTAACACTAACTTAATACCAGATATTAGAGTCAACAGGGTCCGATACTAGTAACACTAACTTAATACCAGATATTAAAGTCAATAGGGTCCGATACTAGTAACACTAACTTAATACCAGATATTAAAGTCAATAGGGTCCGATACTAGTAACACTAACTTAATACCAGATATTAAAGTCAATAGGGTCTGATACTAGTAACACTAACTTAATACCAGATATTAGAGTCAGCAGGGTCCGATACTAGTAACACTAACTTAATACCAGATATTAAAGTCAATAGGGTCCGATACTAGTAACACTAACTTAATACCAGATATTAAAGTCAATAGGGTCTGATACTAGTAACACTAACTTAAAACCAGATAATAGAGTCAACAGGGTCTGATACTAGTAACACTAACTTAATACCAGATATTAGAGTCAACAGGGTCCGATACTAATGCCTGTATTCCTCTGATGAACTGAGATAAACTCATTAAATAAGTTTTGTTGGTGTGTTTGTGTATCCATGTCTTGTTCTGGGTCCTGTCGGTGTGTGTGAGTGCGTGTAGTCCTCAGCTCACTTCCATTCCCCTCGCTCTGTTGACCAGGCAGTAGACTTCAGTTAAAGCCATCATCCCTCCACGCTCCTGCACAAAGACAGACATGTACATATTGAACCTACAACCTAGAAGTCCTGTAATCTAACATCACTTTATGAGACGTTAGAGTACAGGATGCTACCAACCACTTATTCTGAACACGCATACATACATACATACAACATATCCTGTCCTCCCTCCCTCCCCTCACTTCTAGTGGTTCTAGCAGCATGTCTCCCTCTCTCACCTCTAGTGGTGCTAGAAGCATGTCCCCCTCCCTCCCTCCCATCTAGCATCATGTCCCTTTCCCTTGTCTCTCTCATCTCTAGCGGTTCTAGCACCATGTCTCTCTCATCAAGCAGTGTCTGCACAGGGAGCGCAGCATCATCAGGGACCCTTCACATCCATGTCACAAACAGTTTGCCCTCCTACCATCAGGCAGGTGGTACAGGTCTCTCCGTTCCTGCACCAGCAGGCTCAGGAACAGTATCTTTCAATCTACTGTAACCCCGCTGAACTCTGTGACCCATCACTAACCATACTACTCCCTTTGTACTACTGGACTCTGACACTGCCTTGCAAAGTCTGATAATGGTAGCTTTCAGTTGTTACAGGTACGTATTTACCTCGAACCTCACTGCTGCTATCCCTGCATTTCAATTGCACATGCTACCTTACTCCTTCAATTTGCCTCAATTGCACATTTTGAATGCCATTTCAAACTGCCATTTGTACCCGCACAACTATTTATCCCACTAGTAACATACACTACACTTAATACTTGTAAATTTTCTGCCTGCTCAATTTGCCTTAATTGCGCATTTATTATTGCCATTTGTACTGCATTTGCCTTCATTGCACATCGATACATTCCACTTGTAATGTACATATACTTAATACTTTAACGCCGCATTTAATACTTTACATTTTCTGTCCTCTTCTATGTGCACTTCTGGTTAGATGTAAACTGCATTTCATTGTAATGTACTTGTACTTCATCCCTCTCTCACCTTCAGTGGTGCTATCAGCATGTCTCTCTCGCATCTCTAGTGGTTCTAGCAGCATGTCTCTCTCCATCTCCCTCTCACCTCAAGTGGTGCTATCAGCATGCCTCTTTCTCACCTTGAGTGGTGCTATCAGCATGTCTCTCTCCATCTCTCTCATCTCTAGTGGTTCTAGCAGCATGCCTCTCTCCATCCCTCTCACCTCGTGTGGTGCTATCAGCATGTCTCTCTCTCTCATCTCTAGCGGTTCTAGCAGCAAGTCTCTCTCCATCCCTCTCACCTCGAGTGGTGCTATCAGCATGTCTCTCTCTCTCTCATCTCTAGCGGTTCTAGCAGCAAGTCTCTCTCCATCCCTCTCACCTCGAGTGGTGCTATCAGCATGTCACTCTCATCTCTAGCGGTTCTAGCAGCAAGTCTCTCTCCATCCCTCTCACCTCGAGTAGTGCTATCAGCATGTCTCTCTCTCATCTCTAGTGGTTCTAGCAGCATATCTCTCTCTCATCTCTAGTGGTTCTAGCAGCATGTCTCTCTCCATCCCTCTCTCACCTCGAGTGGTGCTATCAGCATATCTCCTAGCTGCTTGGCCAGCTGTAGGTGGTAATGGGTCCCGGAGCCGTGTGTCTCCCTGGTTACGGGGTTGGCGATGCCCATACTGAGCAGGTATGACTTGAACCGGATCGTCTGGTACAGAGAGAGGAGTAATTAGTTCAACCCAAACGGTGTGTATGTGTGGGGGAGAGTCATTAGTGACTGAGCAGTATCAGGTCCAGACGGAGTAATGAATAATTGACCTGTCGACCAGACGTTCCAATTTAAAAAAACATTCCATTGAGGGTATCTGGTATGAACTCAGTGGGGAGACGATTTCTTATCTTCAGCTTACTGCTGGATCTGACAGACTGTGAATTCCATTAATTTAGTTAAATTTAAAATTGCAGATCATTAGTAAGACAAATAATGTCTGCACTGATGCTACTTACCAGCTAACTATCAATTAACAAATCACCTCATAGAAGAAGTTATATGAATTGTGGGTAACGTGAGCAGGCACCCTAATATGATTCCTTTAACAACATACCCAAGTCTAACAAATTCCTTTCTCTACAATATTTCTTTCCAAATTAGTTTCTTCACTAAAGTACAATATACCAAACTTGGCCAACAAACCTAGTAACTGAAAGAAAATATACAGGTTAACAATTGAGTTCTCTTATCGTATCAACATGTAATATCTGGTACACAACATTCCAACTGTAAGGATAATCGTCGCTACACCAGCCTAGCAATGTTAAATCCAGATGCCAAATGTCTAACTATCAAAATCAAAACAATTGAAGAAAATTTCAAACAAACAAATAGCAGGAGGTGAAAGGACTATAGTATACATTTTCTATTTTTATTTGCAGAGTTTTTTTATTATTTAACAACAGTGCACTACACTGGAAGTTGAGTGCCATTTGCCATAGAAAATAAAATGATGACCAGATGTACCTCGTCCTCTGTGATGTCTCCCTGTTTTTCTTTGATCTTGCTGGCAATGGACCTGGACAGCTCCACCATCTCCTTAGCCTGACGACACAGACAACATTTTGAAAAATAAAAGTTGGGGGATGAATACAGATGTTTTCAGCTCTTACAACCATGACTAATTAAGTCATTTTGTCATGCCTCTCTACTGTCAAGACATTTTGTCACGTCTCTCTACTGTCACGTAATTTTGTCACGTCTCTCTACGGTCAAGTCATTTTGTCACGTCTCTCTACGGTCAAGTCATTTTGTCACGTCTCTCTACGGTCAAGTCATTTTGTCACGTCTCTCTACGGTCAAGTCATTTTGTCATGCCTCTCTACGGTCAAGTCATTTTGTCACGTCTCTCTACTGTCACGTCTCTCTATGGTCAAGTCATTTTG
>JACXGI010010314.1:0-27884 GCA_016801175.1 Esox masquinongy
GGGGGGGGGACAAGAAAATTAGCTACTGTGCCGGCAGGGGAGGGGGTTGAACTGGGGTATGGGCTGGCAGGAGGGGGGGGGGTGGGGGGGTGTCGTCAGTACTGGGAGTGTTAGCAAACCAAATCAGCACCTGGGTGAGCACGTCTGGGCCAATTATACCAGTGACAAACTGGAAAACCGCTCCCCACCCGCTGCTCCCCCTCCTGTCCTGTACCTCGTAGTGCCAGGCATGCAAACGAGAATTAACATCAAGCCAGTTCACACGCCTCTAGTGCTGCTGCATTTGTATTCATGTAATTAAACTGAAAACTCAACAGACGTCCCTCCTTTTAAGTAGCTATGGGCTATCTGTAGAAATGCATGCAGAACTGCACTGCCACGAGCCAACCTCTTAACTCTCCAAGCACACATTCAATTCCTTTCCGAGTAGCCAAAGGCAAGTTTCTGTGGTGGAATAATGGCAGACGCATTCACAATTCATGTATGTATCTTTCCCTTTAAATACGGTGTCCCTTAAACTAGAGTTCTGTCGACAACCTCCCTTATTGCTGTATTTTTGCTATATTTTGCTTTATATATTTCTTAATTCTTACTACGTAGATGTCGTGTGCCATGTCACAAGAATTTCACTGTGCAGGATGACGCTGTGTTATTCGGTGCATTTGATAAATATACTTTTAACTTGAACATGGAAGACTATACACAGTATGTATATTGGTGATCAATTAAATGTATTTAAACATATGCATATTTCCACTACTAATTGGTCAAAATAAATTAATCTGATATTGTATAATACTTAGAGCTAGGAAAACATGGTTAAGTAATAACCAAAATGGTTCAGAGAGCCATTATGTATGAAAATTGCCACATTGAGATAATCAACCCTATGTAATGTCAAAAGTTTAGTGCAGGCCTATGCCGATTTATATACATACATATATCAAGGCAGTCAATAGAAGAGGCTATTGTACACTACCTACTATAGTGGCTCTCCGAAGTATTCACCCTTTTGGACTTTTCCACAATTTATTGGCAAAAATTTATAATCAAATGTATTTTAAATAACATGTTGTAACCCACCGATCAACACCAAAAAGTCTGTAATGTTTAAGTGAAACCAGAAATATACGAACTCTTTTAAATGCATGTACTGCACAGTTTGTTAGATAGGGTTCAAACTGTATTTGTTACCATGTTTTGGGAACAATTAACTTTTTGATAACCAAAGGTATCATCAACGTGAAAATTTAGCGAATGTCGTCCCGGTTCAATCTTCTCCCACTGCCGGTCGGCCACGTGGCGTCTCTCATTACCATTCTAGCGGTAAGAGGACATGTTTCAGATTTGAGAAAGATCTGACTCCTTGTCCTGTCTGTGCTAACAGTGACCTGGGTCGCGGAAGCCCAGCCTAGAGACAGCGTGTACACTGGCACTCAAGTTCTGTTTTTTGTTATTTTTATCAGATATTTCACATTACAGAAATTATATGATCGGTCAAAAGATGGTTTTAAAAAAAATAAAAACCCGAAGGATTTCTGCCTGTGTAGACGCCACCAGACAAACATGGAACTCATCTGCCTTTCAAATCCTACCACAAGTTATCAGTTTGAAAGGGGACTCAGTCTTAACACAGTATCGTAGCTTTGGGCATCATTGTCACATCGCACCGTCTCGACACCTGCCGCCGAACACCCCCACCCACCTCCTTCCCGAGAGTGATTAATCTTCTAACACTAATTAGATGCTTGCTAATTAGCATCTGACATATGAGGGGAGGAAGGGAAACATTTGGATGAGGATATGGTTGGCTGTACCAGCCTGGACCACACCAAAGCACTGCCACAGCTATGACAGTTGAGGGATTTCCAGTGTCTGAACAGTAAATCCTGATCCGAAGACAAAGCCTGTTAGCTACATCTTGATGGAAAGTCCTGATACGGAGCAGGAAAACACAAGAGGTCTCATGTTACAGTCCTCCGTTTGGGTTCAAACAAACCGCACATGCAATAGAAACTTTACACGGATAAAGCTGCAGCACAACGGGAACGGTGGAAGAAGGCACACACCGGGGTTTCTAAAGAACTGAAAACAGGAAAACAAGGGACGGAGGATTCTGAAGGCCAATGGGGAAATGAAAGGCTGGCCGACTGCTCCTGCGCTGAGTTGCACAGTACAAAGCGGATCTCGTGGGCATCGAGGGGTGTTGGAGACTTGCCACTGCTGAGCTACTTCACACTGGCAGTGCTTGTAACTGTGGACAGAGGTCCATAAATAACTCCACGACTCCACTGATGCCTGAAGCGCTCTATAACACAGAGCCTTCCACAAGTACACTCTTTTCTCTGACTTACATGGGGGCACTCTGCTGTGAAGGCTCGTTCCTCCGGTTAAGTCAGGTGATCAGTGGAATGATTGCGTTGAAGGTACGGGCGTTGTGTGGAATTCAGTTAGACTACAGCCTAACCCTCATAATACTGGCATCTGAATATGAGCAAGTTACGTGTAAAGGAAAAAATAAGTCAGAACCAGTGTGACTTGGTGTTGCATCAGCTTTGGAAATGTTTTGGTGCTTCAAGTGGTTGAAAGTTAGTTTAGCTTGTGTTTTCAGTCTTAGGTGAAATTAGGTACTCTTGAAGGCAATGATTCTATCAGTCATCTTTCTTTCATATTACAACAAGCAGGAAATTAACAAGATTGCATTAGATTAGCTCTACCTAATTCATGAACTAATATAATTGTTTTATGATAATACCTTTTCACTGTAATTTGAATACAGTCATATACACAGCCAAGTCGTTCTGATTTTATTACATGTTATCATATTATATTTTATTTTGCAAGTATTGGTCTCCCATTCAGATAGATGAACATCCAAGCAGTTTGGAATCTCTTGTTGGAATTGTAGCCATAAGACAAACAATGACAGAATTTACCTGTGGTATTCACAATACCTCACAAAGACAATTTACATACTGTGGTACTGACAAAAGCTACTAGTAAAATCCCACTACAAAGCAATAATCTCGTCAGGGTCAGAGTTGGTGTCAAGAACGCAATATAATCATGAGGCAAATACCACTAAGAGATGAATCACCTGCCAGCAAAAGACCACGAAACAAACATGTCGTTATCTTTCCTCACATCTACTCAAACTGCAATCAAAAGGAAGTCCCTGAATATGGAACAGCTTTATTCATAGAACAGATTGGTACAGCTACACCTTTAAAGAGAATATAATAAACGGTATACAATCATGTGTTCACGGTAGCGGTAAAGTGCCCCGCAGAGAAGACAGACTGACAGAGAAGTGGCTAAAGGGAAGAAGGGGGGGGGGACTTCTGAGGATGGATGGCATGCCATCTGCAAACTCCTAACAAGAGGGCCAGTGTGACAAGCTGTTCGTCACACAAATCTGGAGATTCAGCACAGAAAACATGTGCCCATATCACAAGCCAATACTGAACTACAAATTACATTCATCTGATCATTCAAACAAGTCTTCCCCAATGGCTAATAAACCAACTCAGTGTCTGACATCAGGAGTTATCATTATGATTTTAAAAGGAGCCAAACCACTATGTGATAACAAATGGCTTCATATGATCACTATAAAAGACAGTTTTTTTTGCATGATCAGTCATATTTTCAAAATCAATGCCAAAATTTCACAATTTCTGCCAGGGTATGCAAACTTATGAGCACAACTGTAGGAGCAACAACAGCCCAGCCATGAAGTGGTAGACCACACACACACACACACACACACACACACACACACAGCGGGGCTGCCAGGTGCTGAAGCACCTAGTGTGTAACAAGAATGCATTCATATTGCAGATCATAACTGCCATTCCTTGTGATTTGATGCACTAAACATTGCTCACGCCTGCTACAGAGGAAGAGACAGCCATGAGGAAACACTTAGGAGTCAGTGAGAAGATTTGGAAGACCCTAACATAGTTAATGACCACAACCACATAGACTATTTTCGATACTACCAGCCACTGAAGTCATAGACTATTCTCTATACTACCAGCCACTGAAGTCATAGACTATTCTCTAAACTACCAACCACTGAAGTCATAGACTATTCTCTATACTATGCGCCATCCAACTTATACTGTAGACTATTCTCTATACTACCAGCCATCCAACTTATACTGTAGACTATTCCCTATACTATGAGCCATCCAACTTAGACTATTCTCTATACTACCAGCCATCCAACTTATAGACTATTCTCTATACTACCAGCCATCCAACTTATAGACTATTCTCTATACTACCAGCCATCCAAGTCATAGACTATTCTCTATACTACCAGCCATCCAAGTCATAGACTATTCTCTATACTACCAGCCATCCAAGTCATAGACTATACTCTATACTACCAGCCATCCAACTTATAGACTATTCTCTATGCCACCTTTTAAAACAGTAGTTATTTTTGAAACACCAGTGTTCATCATGGCAGTGTGCTGTTCTGTGCCTGGCTGTACTAATTACAAACAAACACAGAAAAGCCTTCTATTGAGTTTTGTTTGCTTAGTGATTATGTAACCCAAATGCTAGTCCTATGGTGCGAGATAACGTATGAAAATTTCCTTAAAACAAGCAAATTCATGCTGTTTCACCGTTAGTGGATTACATTTAGCCAACAGTACTCTAAACACTAACTGTTTGCACAGTGTGAGTAGACTATACCTTTTGGAGTTATCCCACTAGTTGCCAAAACCACCAACATTACCACACGTTTACTTGCAACTACACACAAAACAATTTGTAGCATGATCGGTAAAACACAGTGGGTCCACGAAATAAAAAAACAAACATGTATTTTACATCAATTTCTCAGATATCGCTAGCAGTTCAAGACATGTTCTGACTGGAGCGTGTCATTTAGTGGACAACACCCATTCCCGCGCTCCTTCTGGCCAATTATGTGTGAAACAAATCTCACTGACCTAGAAACTTCTCAAACATGACACAAACCACCTAAGGGTCCCCCAGGGTGATATGCCCATTTAACAAAGCATGTGACGAACACTATTCTTTTTTATCGGATTTTACTCTGTCTCCTGAGATGATAGCTGTGGCACACCGTGTACCCACACATCAGAGTAAAGTCACATTTCTCACATGATCCTTATGAGAACAACCTCAGTTTGGATGCAGATAAACTGCATCACCATCCTGCTTTCCAAGAATTTCAAACTCAGGTAAATTGCAAGCCGGCAGGCCGTCAGCATCTCACACTATTGCCCTAACTAGTCCCCCTGTCCATGTCACTCATTAGTAAGTGCTGTAAGGCACTGCTGGCTTCCGCTCGGCTCATTGAGTGACAGGTCCCAGTAAACCATGTCATTGAACTACGGTGACTTTGACAAGAGCGAGCAAACATGGCCAGTAGAGACCAGCCGAGCAGAAAATCAATAATGCATAGGTGACGATCTGATATCCTCCTTGGCATTTTTCAAGGTGAGAGCGGGACCGAGGCAACGGATGAGCATGGGGTTTGAAGGTGGAGCCGGGGATGAGGCTGGGGACGAGGCTGGTTGGATGACAGGGGAGCTGTTCAGGGAGAGCCACGGTCGGCCGCGGTGACCGTCTCTGTCTTATGAGCCTGCTCTCCCAGACGGATGAGTGACATGCCGTCCTCCGTGGATGACACTAAGAGGCCCCTGGATGTGTGTTGAGACCCACCGCGCGGGTCTGAAGGAGAGGCTCCGTTAGCCCAGACATGCCCTGCTCCCCCAACCCCACTTCACCCTCCTTGCTCGGCCCTCCCCACCAGATCTGCTGTCGTAATGCTTATGTCCTCCACCGCACTCAATTACAGAAATACATGCCATTACCTTGAGGTAAGGAGTTTCTTGGATTTTTTTGTGCTTTCTTTTTCTTTGCAATCATTATATTAAAGTTGAGCTACGTAAAGTGGTTTTCTGCCACTCACTCAGTGCCCGGATACATATTCAAGCTGACGTGACGAGATGGAACTGGAAATCATCCTGGTTTGCTAGGGACATCTTCTCCCTCGACAGTAGCTGAGGGCATATTTAGCACTCTGCTCTTCAGGCATTAACTATGGACCAGGATGGGAGACAGCAAGAGTGGAATCTGTCAAATTTGTAACAGTATCCATGGAAACCACAGCTGACTCATAGCCCGCTCAACCCCTTCCTCTACAAATGGAAGGCAGGGCTAGCTGCAGGCACGCACGCAAGGCAATCACCATTAAACCAGGGGCTCCACATTCCGTACAGTCGGGTCAATGCCATCAAGAGCACTGAGGATGTTTCCTCTATGACCACGCAGCCCAACATCTGGGGTCTCCAGGTATTATTTGACAGAATGTTTGTTATCTATACTCACCCTTTCGCTAGGAGTGGTCTCTTAAAAACATATTGTAGTAAAATGACAAGATAAAAGCCCTCAATGACCCTCCTGAATTTGAATCTCCTTGCCTGTTAGTCCTTCCGCCTGACAGCGGCAGTGGGAGTGCCAGAACGTCAATCACAGTCTGACAGGGTCACACCTACAAAATAACATAACTCTCACTCCTCCCTGGATATATTTTTTAATTACAGTTTACATACTGTTGCTTGAATTACAATGTAGTAGTTACATTAGTATTACCATGTAACTGCCTGGTAATGGCTGTTGTAGAGTCGGTTATTCCACATTTGAAACAAATCATGTGTAATAACACAAGAATTACAGGGTGAATGTTATGTCCAAATGTGTAACTGCCGATGTTATTACAGATGCTCTGTTCCACTGTGTATGTAATGTTTTGTAATAACATCTTATGGTACAGTTGTGGTTACCACCGAACCTACCAACATCAGTCAAGATGGTTATAACACTGTCATTAGGTGTCGGTACAGTTCGTAATAGCAATCAATTTTACAACCAACTATTTGATTATAGGACTTGCAGATGACTTTACTTCACCGCCTGTAAGAGAGTCCTTTGCTGACATTGTGCCGATTTTCTTGTCAATGAAACTTCTCATCTCAATTCAGTCTTCTGTTGCTGAAAGTAAAAAAATGTTAAGGACAGAGAAGACTACTTGGATTACATAACCTCTGCAAAAGCTGATAAACATTGTTTTTTGTTTGGTGCCGACAAACTGATTTACTTGATTAGATAGGCTTTCCCTACTAGCACTATGTAAATACATGCTAGCACGAGCCAATAGGACCTGATCAGCTAGTGTTTCGCTCCACCTGCCTGCTTCCTGGCTTCTGCCCACTCAGAGTAACTTGCCATCCATTGGAAACAGGGTGTAGTCAATCCTGGGTTTGCCAATAGTTCCTCCACACTGGGTTTGTTGAAGTCAGCATGCACTCAACAGGTTCCACCAAAACAACAATGCTGCTGCCCACAATACATCTCAACATAAGTCCTCATGTTTTCTTTAATGTCTGCAAAATGGGAGTCAGTTATTCAAAGGAGGACTGCATTTGCCTAATTAAATTGCTGTATTTCGCCAATGCTAATCGCTAACTACCGAGCTGGCTAGCTAAATTCCCTAGGTAGTGCAAAGCACAGGGTTGCTACTGTAGGGGTGTTCATCAGTATGTGGTTTGTGCAATGGTATATTCAGACACTACATAACCCATTCACGTTTGTCTGAATATACCGTCCTGTGACTTCAGCATTATGCAAACATTTGGTTGCTTCAGTAGATAATCGCTTCAAGTGGTACTCATACAGGCGCATTGTAGGTTATATTTGTAGGTGATGCTTAAACTTGTATTTACAAAACAATCAGTTAAGTGGAACAAGAGAATGAGTAATAAGAGGTGGGAAAACAATGTATAATGACAGAAGTGGAACACAAGAATGTGTAATAAGAGAAGGGGAACAACATATTGTGTAAAAACAGAAGTATGACGTTACAAAACTGTTGGTATTGTATGGACCATCCATTGTATGGATATTGCATTTCAAGAACCCACCCGACATGCCTGTTTGTGCTACTTTTTATTCCATCACGTTATCACGTCATCGTTCTGAGATGTTATTTTCAACAATTCAGAGATTCGCCTACAAAAACCTGGAGCATAGAAATATCTAGTTTTGCCAGAAATCTGTTGTATACACGAACTCGACACGTGTAAACATATTTTGATGAGGTTAAGATCTGCGATGTTCCTGCCATCCTCACACACTGCTGCAACTAATTTACTGAGTACCATTGGAGCTCCACCAAAGCCTTGTATCTGATCGGCTTGACAATTTGCAAGGCATCACTGATTTTCAGTGGGTTCCCACTATTTTTCCTCCATACATCTATAACAAAACATAATTACATTAGGTCAGTAATAATAGAAAACACATTCACTTATTTTAAAAGGAACCATTCATTTGAAGCTGTCCACTGATTACATGTTTCAAACCAACTCACTAATTTGATATGAGTAATAGTGACTACAGTGGAAAATTACATTCAGTATAACAGTGACATTCAGTATAACAGTGACTTTGATCACGAGCTAGGCAGTAAATATTAATTACAGCTGTTGAAACAGTTGTGTCGTTGTGTATTTTTCTCTCTCACCCAACCCTTCTACCTATAATCTCTATGACTCCTGACAGAGGCGCAGTTATGTGTTTTGGCAGACATATCAAAAGTAAAGAGAGAAGAAAGGCATGAAGCACGAGGTACAAGGAGAGGCAGACCACTCCACACGTCGATGATCAATACTGAAACGCTGCCAGCCCCTCTATCTTCAATGGCACACATGGCCTGTCGTCTGATGTGGGGGCCCCAGAACAGACGAATCATTGCTCAATGTTTTTCGTGAACCCGATATTATTAGTTTTTTTTACTTTTTTGTGACCTGATTAATGGGAAGATTTTCCAGGGCAACGCTGGCTATCAGCTATTTCTGTACAGTCTCGGCTCGCAGGGTCACATAAGGTGTGAAGGCTGCAGCATGCAGGGGGCCACGGGGTGGTAGGTCTAATACTCTGATACACCCTGGAGAGATTAACATATAGAAGTGATTCTGATTGGTAGAATGTTGGTTCTAAAGCTGGCTGTTACAACACTGGCTCTTGCATGGTTTCTGTTCCAACGACAGGTGTTTTATTGCTGGCTGTTCCAACGCTGGGCGTTCTACTGCAGGCTCTAATAATGCTGGGTGATCTACTGCAGGCTGTAATAATGCTGGGTGATCTATTGCAGGCTGTAATAATGCTGGGTGATCTACTGCAGGGTGTAATAATGCTGGGTGATCTATTGCAGGCTGTAATAATGCTGGGTGATCTATTGCTGGCTGTAATAATGCTGGGTGATCTATTGCTGGCTGTAACAATGCTGGGTGATCTATTGCAGGCTGTAATAATGCTGGGTGATCTATTGCAGGCTGTAATAATGCTTGGTGTTCTATTGCAGGCTGTAATAATGCTTGGTGTTCTATTGCAGGCTGTAATAATGCTGGGTGTTCTATTGCAGGCTGTAATAATGCTGGGTGTTCTATTGCAGGCTGTAATAATCCTGGGTGTTCTATTGAAGGCTGTAATAATGCAGGGTGTTCTATTACTGGCATTTCCATTGTTGGATGTTCTACTGCAGGGTGTGAAGTAAAGCAAATTCTATTTTTTGAATAATCTGTCCGTGTGAGCTGCACCTTGGTTGCGTTGTGTGGCTGGGAGTTATTAGTTTGAGACAGGTTGCCTTCTGACAAATCATGCTGCTTCCTGAGGTGACAGGGGATCTTTGAGACTTTGCATCCTCTCCTGCAGAGAAAATGTGTGACATTAAAATGGTTTTATTGTGCTACAGCCTGTATAGTGATTGATGGAATCTGTGCGAAATGCCAGGCAAAGATCATGAATGATACTCAGCAATGACAGCCATGCAGTTTTTAATTTGGACAAGAAGGTGACAAGAAGGTGAATAAAATCCTCTGCTCTGTGAATGCGGTATTTAAAAAAATACAGAAGTAGCATTCCAACACCAATCAACCCATCAATGCAAAAGTGAATTCTCTAAGGCAAGGTGAGACTGTGCCTGTGATCCCTGTCCATAAATCTGGAGAAAACCAGGAAATGAGGCGCTAAGCCTGACAGTATACTCCCAGTCATCTCTGAGGTTCCTGACAACGATGTAGTGGAACAGTTCACAGCTAACCTGAAAATAGCCCAAAATCAAGAGCACTTTTGTGAGAGGTGGAAACTGGAGAGTTTGTAGGAAAGGGCTTTATGAAATACAAGCGCCAAACACGTTCCTCAAGTTGAGGAAGGTCACCTTTCGTCCTTGAGATGGGTGAGAGGTCACAGCATGCAGTCTGTTAAGTGAATCAATCTAAACCCAGACTGCTTGGGGTGGAGGGGGCTGAGTTATATCAAGCCCAATGACCTGGCACCACCAAGGAGGTGGACCGTGGGAGTACCACAGGGGAACATCCTGGGGCCAATGTTGTTTAACTTATCTGTTGTTGAACAGAGATGCCACGACATCCTCAAACACAGTAAAATCACAGAAACTTCCATATAATTCAAATCCCTCAGCATAATCCATTATCCCCCACAATATTTTAAAAGAACACATTTAAAAAATTACCAACACAATCAAAATTCTCCTTGGCCAACTTGCGGTTCATCAGAAACTCCCTCTATCAAAGCATACAGAATTTACATGCATGCAATAGCCTTTGCCCACCTCGTCCCAAGCAAGTCAGACGTCCCTGAAACCTCTGCACTCCCTTAACACACATCCCGCAACGCAAAATCATTTGAAACATGTCCTTTCAAAATCACGTTTTTCCAACCAGAAAAATTTATTTTCAGAATTGTTTCAACAAAATTTGCTCGGAGGGAAGCAATCACAATCCTGGTCAGAAAGCCACAACACAACCGTCACTGCAGTGTGCTCACCAAGTTCAACCCCGTTCAGCTTTGACAACATAATTCCCTATTCAGACATCTGGGTGGTATTTAAGTCAACACATCCGCCTCTGAATGATTTCTTTAGCCTCTGCTCAGAACCAACATGTTTACCAGAACCTCCACTAGGGGGGGCTGTAAAATCCCCAAAACGATCTGATCGAACATGTTCACAATATTAACATTCTAAATAGACCACAGCACATTCAAATTCAAAAGGTGCAAAAACTGGGATCTCTACATTTGTATTAAGGGTTTGTGTTCATACAACTACAGCTCCAGAAAAAATGAAGAGACCACTGCACCTTTTTCTTTCCTTTCCAAAAACGTCCAAAAGGAAGGTTTTGAGTGAAGAACAGAAGGGTTAAAATTAAGCGACCACTGCAAATTGAACGCTTCTGTTCCTCACTCAAAACCTTCCTTTTTGATTTTTTTGGAAAGGAAAGAAAAAGGTGCAGTGGTTTCTTAATTTTTTCCCGAGCTGTACAGTATTATCAGGGTAAACAGTAATATGTGTAACGAAGTTTACATTTTACGCCTCAATTTCTGTTTTCAATATTAATATTTATAAATCTCTGCCATGGGACGGCGTATTTAAATGAGCTGTTAGCTAAATCTGGTGTGACTCACCACTTCTCAGTTTTGTTGTGCATTCTCCAGGCTTCAAATGAAGTAACACAAAAAAATAGAATAATTCTGGATATTGTGGAAGTCTTAATCCACACCTTGACTAACACTGACGATGCAGCCTTCAAACTCCTAATGAGGCCACAGGGCAAAGGAACAACAAGGGGCAAGCCACAGCGTTCCTCTGTGTTTAGACCACAAAGATGTTGCACACGGCAATTCCGTGAGTGCCACGCACCTTAGAAAGTGCTGAACATGGCGTCGAGAGCGGTGACATGCGTGCTGTAATGCTGCCGTACCTTGCACCCAGTGAATGTGGGTCAGTGTCTTCCCAGCACATTCATGCAAACTCGTGTAAGGGCAACAGCTAAATCCTCATTAATAAATAGTGCATGGGTCCACATTCGAGTTTGTTGTACTGTCTTCCTGACTGCATCTCTCCCCTTCCCTCGGCACATCTATCTGTTCCCGTTATAAATAGCATTGCAGAGGCCCGGCCTGGTGAAACTACACTACAGCCTTATCTGACAGCCGCAATGGAAGACGGTTGTACAACTTTTAAAAAGGAAAGCTATGTATATGGCTATAACGGAGGAGTCATCGCTCAGGTGAAATGGAGATGATTATATTCGAGTCATACCGCGCAGCGGCCAGGAATGAACGGCGTGCGGCAATGAGAGGCAAACAGGGAAAGGATCGAGGTGCCGGACGATGTAGAACCAAAGGGCAATGAAAATTCCAATTTGTCCAGGCAGCACATACGCAGTCCCCATGCCTGCCAATGCCAGACTCATTCCAATACTAATTTTGGCGGGTTAATCTCTCGCAAAGCCTCTCTATTTCCATAATAATTGCTGTCAGTTTCAAAAGAGCCTGTTCCCTGTGAATGCAGGTGTCTGGGGAGGGAGTTGACCGCTCTTGTCACCCGATCTGGAGAGGGGGAGTGGAATGTCTAACGTGGAACCGGGAAGCCCGGTGCTTTTCACTGCTGCTCTGCTGGTACACCAGGTTTTTCCCCGGAGACCACCAGCGATGGCCTGCTTCAGTAAACAGCCCTGCAGTAAGGATCATCAGGACTCAATCTTCCAATTTGTCCCTTTAACCCTTCATTAGAGTCCGCCCCCAAACAAGGGAAGTATTATGATTGGAGGCTGTCAGTAGGGCAGGAAAGTACTTCGGCCAGCCCACTAAATCCAGATTGAAGATAGCAGACCGCCCCCCCACCCCCCAGACGTCCCAGACTATACATGTTTAATCACTGCTTCAGTGCTGCAGCAGGAATTCATGCTAAAGCGTTGGTGCCAGTTCCCTGCATGCAGCGGGGGTGTGATGAAGTCTCCGTCGCATGTTATGTTAGTCTCCGTCGCATGATGAAGTCTTCGTCGCATGTTGCAGAGGTATGAAAGCTTTCCGATGAGAAGGAAAGCTGTGAAGAACAGTTGGTGTAGGCACTGCAGGGACTAAAAGGATTCACTTATGGATCACATCAATGGCCAACACTATTTGTATCAATCCGACATGTTACAATCGAAGCCATCGGCTGAACTCTCTCTCCACAGAAACAGGGCTCCCAGGAAGACAAAGCAGTCTCTTCATCAACAAACTCGCTGATGTTTTTTTTTTTGGCATTTCAGAAAATTGACTTTCAACTGCTTTTATTTTGGTCTCACAGGTCTGAGTAGAAAACGGAAATGGGAGCATCCGTCTCCTCTCTCGCATTTGCACCTGTGACATTTTTCATTTCACGACAACTCATTTTTATCTTTGTTTGAGAAGAGTTGGGAGGAATAGAGAGACTTTCAGTGACAGTGGTTGTTTTAAGAAACAAAAACAAAAGATCTGACAGCAGAGAGCAAAACAGAAAGAAGAGAGAGACTGGCAGCCACCCACATCTCTGACTACTGGCTTATCAAACAGTACTAGCATCCTGTCCCTAAAGAGCAGCCAACTTTCTCCCCTTGGTGTCTGAAGAAAAACCACAGCGGAACAGAGATGACATATGTTCTCAGATGAAATGCTTAGGGTCCTGAAGGATTGGAGTTTCTTTGATGTGACTGGTCAATGAATAATTAACTGCTTATCCACTTCAAAAACAGTTTCAATGTTTACCGTCCCCTCTGCCCGCTGTGTCAAAAGTTTAAGATAACTTACGGAACTAAATGGCTCTCACACTTCTGGATGCAGAGGGAATTAAAGAAACGTGACATTGTAAGTGAAGCAAGAGATTCAAAAATTATAATACATCTCAGGTATGTTTAAGTAATTAGGTTGGTCAACTTTGAAAATAAATTTGTAAGTCCTAAAGAGGAAACAAATACGAATATTGAAAGAAATAAGAGTAAAAGAGACAAAAGGGTGAGCAACAGGCCCTGAAATAACAAGACTGAACCACGAATCTGAAAGAAGTTACAGACGAGCAAAGGATATCACAGATAGTGATTTTATAATAACAGTAAAGCAATATATATGGGAATTATTTATGTAACTTTCTTCATTGTGTTTTTTATCATTTTGAAACATCCACTAGCATCATAGCAGCACACAGGCCTACAGAAAACAATGGCTTGCATACTGTATCTCCTTTTAGATATTTAATAAAGAGCAGCATTCATGGATGAATGGCTGTCTGGATGAACATACATTGTGAATAAGCAAAAATTGCCTTAACTGATATTAATAGAAGGTTTGGTGTTAGGGTTTGAATCTAGGTTTGTTGTGAGGGTTATGCTATGCATGTATCTGAAAGTGGCACCTTTGAAAGCATCAGAAAATCTGTCTACCAAATACCAAATATATAAGGTATCTATAATATTACAGGTTTCTTAATAAATTTGATTTTGGAATTTCAAAACAACAGCAAATTAAACAAAGTGTTGCCTACTGGCAACAGATCTGCAGTGAGACACATACCGCAGCAAATCCAGTGGCTGCCATCCAGGGAGGCTCTGCGCTCCACACCGCGTCACATACAAGCCTCGGAGGCTGGCTCGGAGAAAACCACCTCCTGCGTCTGTCCTCGTCACACGTCTCCATACGCACCTGGGACAGACTCAACACAAGGGGGCCCTACAAGCCAAGCCAAGGGCTGTTTGTATTGATCCCAGCTGCAGGACCTTCATGACAGCATATAACGCCACCTGGCCCCGGTCCAGACACAGATGACCGCCACTGCATTACAGAGTCCGGCGTATACGGCGTGAAAGTCACTGGATATAAGGGAAGCACACCACATATTCGCTTAAATTGCTCAAAAGACTTGGATAGTTGCTGTCCCATTTACTAAGTCAAAACAACCTCTTAATGGTTCTCTCCTGCGTGTCCGCATCAAGCCTAGGTAAACAATACGTTCGGATCACTGCAATACACAAACAAACATAACAATTCTCCCCACCTTCAGGCGATGCTCGAACAATACCTCCCAACCCAGGATCTTCAGTGTGCCACTCAGGCCCAGTGACATGTATTCTATGTCCTGGCACCTCGATAGCGGAACCAGCTTGAGGCTAGTCTTGCTAAGACCCATCTCATTTTCAGGAAACATTTGAGACTCTGCCTTTTCTGAGAGAACCTAAAACCAACTCTGCAGGCAACCGCACAGTTCAAATTCAAATCAATCAAATTTTAATAAGCAGTTTTCGCAAAATGTCAAAAAGTGCCCAGCTGACTCCATGAAGTAACTCTTGCTATGTTTAGTATTTGTACTGTCTCTCTTCTGGGACTGATTGTTTTTTGCTGATAACTAATTATTTCAGTACAATTTATTTACTACTACCTAGCTGAGAGGTTATTGCACCTAACCATGTGTAAATGTATGCACTAATTGAAAGTCCAGACTAAAACCTATATGTAGAATTAAAATACATATCACAGGCAGCGCCTAAGAATTGCGAAAACATTATAAAACATTTTAGAATAGGTTTATATCAAAGGAGCAGAGTAACACCCGCCACCAGCCAAAGACGAGTGTATATTGCAAGTGGCGGGTAAACCTGTCAATCACACCAGCCACTCTGGCGGTTAGCTAACAACAAACAGAAACACAACTTCTTTTTGAAAATCGGGAACTAATATTATCCTTCCAAAACTGCTGAAATACAAACATCACAACTTTGAAAACCCACTAATCTCAAACCCATGCTGAGCCCAATTTGCATGTAAAATATCCGACAAAGAGTACTATTGTCAACTCACCTGATAGAAGAATGAGCACAGGTCAGCGGTTAAGGCTTAACACCTACTGTATCTTGGAACATTTTATGTAATTACATGACAACATAGTAGCTGATCTCATCGATAGGAGCGTAAGACCATTGGACAATGCATAGAAAAAGAAACTACCGCACAATATCTTTGCTCAGTGACTATGCAGTTTAGTTAAATTAACTGTTTTCAGGGAAGTTTTAAATGAATAAGATAATAAAAATGGTTTGCCTGATGTAGTATGATACCTAGCAGTTGCTTAACAAGATTAATCAGTCGAATGACAACCTGGGCTCTGGTTGACTTGTCGGTTAGAGAGAGAGAGAAGGTGCTGTGTATTTGAGAGAAAGATGTATGATGGAGTATGATGGATTATGATGGAAGTATGATGGAGAATGTGTGTGAAGGAGACTGAGTGTTATGAGAGGTTTTTGGAGAAAGGGAGATGTGTCAAGTTTTCAGAAAACTAGAGGATATTTTTTAGCGTTTTCCCATTTACTGCAATGACAATGACATGTAGATCGATATGATTTATTCCAGTCAAATCACAGGTAGAGTTTTGGATATGCAAATATATTACAAATACATTTTTGTAATCTACTCAGTATTACAGTGTGAAGTGAAATTCCCTTTGTTACAGTGAGTAGAGGATTATCCAGGACTGGTTGGTGTGTAGAACAGAACATATAAAACATGACAACAGAAATAAAAAAATAAAATAAAATAAATAAATAAAAACATGAAAACAGGTGTTGAGGAGGGTGAACAGAACGCTAATGGCACAAGGTGTAATTACAGTTGTTGTGTTTTCATTACGGAAATGTTTGTCATGACACAAATACCATGAAAGTGGGCACATTTTCTTTGCTTGTTCAAATGTTTCTATATTTGTTCTGTGACTGTTGCCTTGATTCTTTTTTTGAAAACATTTTGGCTGGTAAAAAATATATATATATAAAAACGGCTGGTGAATTTTTCCATCCACCATGGCCCAAAAAGTGAATTTCATCCCCTGCCAACATCTAAAAATACATACACCATAATGAGATATCCATCTATCTCTCAATATCTATCCCTCTATATATCTCTTTATATCTACCCACATTTCTACCTCTATATCTACCGCTATATATCTACCGCTATATATCTACCACTATATATCTACCTCTATATATATCTACCTCTATATATATCTACCTCTATATATATATATATCTACCTCTCTATATCTACATATATATCCACCACTATATATCTACCTCTCTATATCTACATATATATCTACCACTATATATCTACATATATACCTAACTCTATATATATCTACCTCTATATATATCTACCACTATATATCTACCTCTCTATATCTACATATATATCTACCACTATATATACACATTGTTTAAATAGGAGAAAATACTAAAAAAAAAATCTGCCTACACACACTGTTTGTAGTACAACAACAAGAAGGTGAAATCTGTGTGCTGTTAAACCTTGGGTAGATCATGGGTGAAATGGGCACTTAGGTGCTCGTATGAATGTCCTTCAGACCAATACCCGTTTCTCACGTCTGCCATGAATTTCCATTTTCACACCTTGAAGGGGATTTCTATTAGAGGTGAATGTTCACACGCACAATCTGTTTTTGTTTAGCAGCCAGAAGACAGAAGTCATTGGCAGTACTATTGTTAAGGGCTGTGTGCTTGCTTAACCACAGAGGCTGTTGGTTTAAACCCAGGTCTGGTCATTGTTGCCCTCTAACATCTAAACTCAGTTTTGAACTAACTACAATGAAGCATGTGTAAAACTTAGTGGACAGTCAAAAGTAATTGCGTTCAGTTTTCAGGAAGTGAATAGCTTAGTTGATTGAGGCAGCCATACATCGTAAAATTTATGACTCCATTTCCTTCAAAGCCAAGTAACAGAAAAAATGTTTAAGTCACTGACTTTTAAAGGTCATAGAAGGCAGTCATAGAGAAACTTTATATTGCCTTTTGTGGCTTGTTTCTAGCCAGAAGCAGGTTTTTGCATATATATCTAATTATAATCCTGGTTTTGGGGGATGGCAGGGTGAGTCGTTGATAAATATCCAACACATGGCTAATTGTCCGGCATCCAGTTTGGAAGATGGTCAAATGGCGGAGCTGTTACTTTGGTACTGCTGATCAGCCCACATGCACTTTTCCAGTATGTTTTTATTGCAAGCTATAAAATGAATAGACAATTACAAAAAATAGAATGGGAGCTTCATTTTTTATTTTACATTGCTTCCCCACATTGCTTTCTGAATACAGTGACAGGTTTTCCAGATGTTTTCTCAGCACACATTGGGATTAAAGTGTCAAGGAGACAAGTGGAGGAGCATAGTAAAATGTATGCCAGCAAACACGTCCACGTCACAGTCTACACGGACATAGTGGGTTTATCTGTACGTTTTGCCATTTCTGTATTGGATGATGTATTGGTTGATCTTGGTCAAGAAGTTGGAGCATAAGCTACCTGCAGTGTTTGTCCCCTCTGAAAGTCAAATGTGGCTAATGCTAAATCTTACTGTAGCTTCGACTATGGTTTAACGTTGGCTCACAAAAGCTTTTTGCAGCTGGTTAAGAACTCTTGGGCAAACAAATCTGACAGCCCTATTGCTAACAACCCCAATGCTAACAGCCCCAATGTTAACAGCCCTGTTTAAAATCCAGTCTGTGGATCTCAGCAGAAGCCTAGCGTTTAGGCTGTTAGGCATCTAGCAGATTTGAAAATGTTCACCAATGCTGGTGTCTACTGGCACAACTATCAATCAATCACATCCATTTCATAAAGCCCTTTTTACCTGAGCAGATTCCTAGCCTGGAAGCCCAAATAAATTGTACTACTAAGGGTTATCCAAAAAGTTAACAATACTTCTCATCTGCTAGGCTGAACCCGCTAATCAGGCTATTTTTCTGATCTCTTTGTGCAGTATGTAAAGTGCTTTGAGTACCTGAGTTGATAGAGACACTGTAAATCTAATTAAATTAATCACTATTGTCATTATAATGCCCATGGCATATACAATAAATGAAGGCCACTTGAACAGGGCACCCATGACGATGCATGACACTTTTATAGTAAAATAAATTAAATCATATAAAAGATGCTGTTTTTCATAGAGAAGAATTGAAAAGATGGAATGAACGACATTGCTTTATCCTGCTTGCGTGGGCTGCTGTGGGCAGGGATGCGTCTTCCAAGTATGTACAGTCATAGCTTTCCTTTGTAAAGGAAAGGTCAAATACTACATTATATATATATATTTATATTCAAATGTTATAGGCTGTGTCTATCTCTATTAGCAAAGTTTAATCAAATGTAGACTTTGTACTACTTGCCAGACAGCCAGACACCCAAGAACAGGCAACATATGAAGCTGTTGGAACCAGGAGACCTCCTTCTCTGTATTTGAATCTTCTGCAACTAACATTAATCTCCCTTTTTGGGTCCTTAAACGTACAACGGCGCAATGGAACCAGGAAACAGGGTGGGTAGCTTTTCCAAAGCTACACCCCATCCATCTTTACAGCTTTATCTGCCATAGTTTGGAGAAGACTTTTTTTAATTGGACAGTTTAGCA
The DNA here is from genome assembly GCA_016801175.1 of Esox masquinongy. Classification (NCBI taxonomy): domain Eukaryota; kingdom Metazoa; phylum Chordata; class Actinopteri; order Esociformes; family Esocidae; genus Esox; species Esox masquinongy. Next base: position 19,337 of record JACXGI010010314.1, read on the forward strand.
ATACCATTGTCTGACAGCAAACATCCTCCCACTGATGAGTGTGAAGGAGATGTGCATGTGCCTGATTGTTTTCCCTCCAACAGTCTGACTGTGCCAAAGAGTGCAAATGAGCCTAGTGCATGATAATTAGGTGCCAAACAATGTGGGATTAAAGATTTTAACACCGGAAAAAACACTGGCAACGTTTTTTGTCTGGAGCACTCTTCCCCAGCCACAGATGTTGATTAGAGTTATCACTCTATACTGTCACACAGGCACACGTCTTATCCGTTCATTTGTATTTTTTAGACAAACTTTCAGGCATTACTGCATCAAGATGAGGGGGGTTTCTGCTGAAAGGTGGGCAGGATTCAAACCCACGCTGCTGGAGTCCACGCGCACCGAAGGCAGTGGATTTGACCTGGAGAGGGATACTGGTAAAGTTGTAGAGTAAGAGCAGGCCGAGCATAATAGCCCAGAATGGTCTGGGGGGGTGAAGGGGAGGCAGTGATGTGAAGCACTCGGTGTGTTTGTCAGCTTCGGAACATTGAAATAATCCAAGTGACTACGCTTGAGACCTGCGAAAAGATCAACACATATTCACTCTGATTACCTACACGCATTCATTCTGACTTCCTGTAGTTGACCTCGATTCATTGCAATTTTTCAATTTGCTCAAAGCAAAGCAAAGCATTTGCCAAAAGGGGGACTTTTGTTCTACTTATAAAGCAGTGAATTCCATGCTTTGATTGGGAAAGAAACACTAAATGATCCATATCAGACTGTTTTAAAATAGCATTTGCACCATAAACCATACAAGTCCATGTTAATTAATGCTCCTAATTGTAAAGTAGGTCTACTTCCTCTTATCAGTGTTCTTGAAGTTTAACACACATCCTCTCTCTCGCTCTCTCTTTCACACACACACGCACGCACACGCACGCACGCACGCACGCGCGCGCACACACACACACACACACCTAAAATCTTCAGGGATTCTAACCGTTCTCCCAAAATCTGATTGGAGGAATGACTACTGGATACAAAGAACAAAGTGCCTTTAAAACAACCCTAAAATGCATTGAAAACACAATGTAAACATTTTTTCCGCTCAGATAACATTAAACACATAGGGCAGCCTACACACTCTCCATCTCTCCTTCCCACACACTCTTTCTCTCACTCCCTCTACCACTGGCAGTCTCTTACAAACTAATCTCAAAAACACAACAGGGAAAACTATTGCATATGCGTCCTACCATATCTTTGGCAGACCCCCTCCCCCCATTTGTTTTGCACCATCCAAATTTGTGCATAGCCCAGTTAGTGGTACATTGGTTTTAAAAAACATGATCAAATAAATATACATCCAAAAATAAAATATATTTCCAGTAATATTGAGATTTGTTATTACTTTAACTGCAATTTCTCCCCAAACACATAATATCCAATTTGTGATTAAGGCCCTGCAAAATAATTGCACTGCAATTAGTCTAGACTAAAGCTACATGAATTTCAGCGATTCGACTAGACTAAAGTTTTAAGGCTTTTTGTGATTGGACTATACTAAATGTACAAGTCTTTCAGTGATTGGACTAGACTAAACACAAAAGGTTTTCAGTGATTGGACTAGACTTCAGGCACAAGGTGTTCAGCAATGCAAAAATATATATAATATACAACATATAGTAACAGGCTGTCTTCCAAGTTGTTTTGTACCGCCATTTCCTTTCGGTCTGGAAGTTACCGTTTTCGATTCCTAACTGCTGTATGTACAGTACATCTACCAATGTTTTCCAAATGTGTAACCAACAGTATATCATCACACACATTTAACTATACATGAAACCAATAACTGGACCTCACCTGGCATTGGTTTCAGCAATGGAAAAAGACTCCTCATTGACCAAAATGGGTCAGTAGTGGACAGTGAGACAGGATCTCTCAGCAAACAACTACAACAGAATTCTGTCGCTGAATAAAGCAAGGTGCGTCCCGAAGAAAGCCTGAGCCACCAAACTGGATCATGTCAGGTTGAGGCGGAGCCTGTGAAGCACCAAGGGGAACCGCGAATGTTATTGGCACGTGATCGCTTAATTGCCGAAGCAGCAGTGGCCGCTATCGAACCGACAATCCACGGCCCTTCAGTTTCATCTCCGTGCCAATGACTGGCCCCAGTGGACATTTCTTGTTTCCATAAAAGGTGGATGTTTACTGCATTTCAATAGCAGCATTGCGCCAACTGTGAGGACTCAGCTTCCATCTTCCCAGTGGGTAAACATGAGCTGCAGGTGGTGGCAGAGGAACCGTGACATGAGATGACACGTGTAATGTATGGTCTACATCAAGCCCGTCTTAAAGCCCCATAATTATTCGAATACTTCATTTTACTTCCAACACAACAGCAACACAGATGATTCCTCAATTAGCCAGTGCAACAACATATGGCCGTGGCTTTGACTAATTGACAAACACAGACTCACTGCGGAATTGCCATTGTGGAAGCAATTGCTCAAATAATTGTAAAATGCCCGAAATAGACGGACTGAGAAGCAATTCAGTGATGACTGGTATTTCCAGATGAGAGAAGCTAATTGGCCACGGGTTTGTTTAAAGAATTGTGATTAATGAAGTTCCTACTGAGTGGTCTAAGAAGAGAGCAATCTGTCTCTGTGACACGACTCCTAATCAGAGACAACAGCATTGCTTAGCAACCATGGCTGCTGCCGCCTAGCGGCTCATTTTCAACCAGGGTCCGCGGACCTCCGGGGGTTCCAGTGGGGAAAAAACAGAAATAAATATTGTACATTTTTTTGCCATTTATTTTTCAGTCAATTAAATGTTATGTTTAATACACCTACAGAGAATTTGTTTGGTAAAATCTTAATCTTCCGGTCTCGCCCGTCCAGTCCTAACGACAGCCATATTTTTCCAATATGCAAATAGCCATTGCATTTGCCGGTCTCACATCGGTGGTAGTCTGGGCCCGACTAATGGAGCGCATGCAGGGCACACGGTCTGGGGCCCCACTCTCCAGGGGACCCCCCCAAATTATTATTATCGCTGCAGCTAAGAAAGCGTTATTATAGCTGTTTAGATAGCATGAAGAAACGACATAAACCAGGGAAAAGTGTAGGACAGCAGGAGTACCAGTGCATGTGGCTCTCCGTTCACCCCTAATTGGCGACTCATGAAAATGTATTTTTTTTGCAGGGAATCCTCACCTGGGGGCTCATAACATGTGGGTGTCCTTGACATTAAACATTTAAAGACATGTGGGCTGCCTACTGAGCCAGCTACTGTACATCAGTGAGGTCATCTCTTCCGTTCACAGGGGACCCCGATGACCCAGAAGTAAGAGTATCCGAACAAACTATGCAATGGTCAAGGATTGTGATGGAAAAAGCAAGAGTCTGTTCTGTGTACGTGTTTCTGTTAAAATGCCTTTTAATGGTGAGTTATCAATTTGAGAAAAGAAACGTATGCCATTATTAATGCTCAAATGTGAAGGAAGACGAGAAACAGATGTACAATCCGTGACAGACGATTCATATATCCTGGGTTATTCTCATGGCCTTTACATGATTGTACAATCAGTGACAGATGATTTATATATCCAATGCAGAGTACGTTTCCATTTGTCTTTGTCAAAACTGTTTACCCTTCTTACAGAAAGAGATGTTGTTATCTGCTGACCTTGCTATGTTAGAGGAGTATATATATATCTGCTATGTTCCTCAAAAGGGAGGGGGGGTTTAGCGAGATTCCATTAGGCTGTATAACTCTGTTGTCCCCTGAGCTCAGAATAAAAAGAACAATTGACTTCAGAGACATGTCTTTATTTCTTTGACTAGGAATATCCAGGACAGGGTGAACGCAACAGGGTCAACAATGGAAGGGCTGAAATCAATGGAATGAAGGACGGATCAATGTTTCTGATCAACCGCAGACAGAGGTTGTGAAAGCACAGTGGCGCGCGGTCACGGTCGGCTTCACGGATGACGTACAGAGCGGAGGGATGAGGGTGAGGCGGCACTTACCGAAACGGCGGTGACTGAACAGCTCCTCTGCGTCCTCGTAGCCAAGGCATGCTGGCGTTGGAAGACAGGAACAGTGAAACAATGAGAACGAAAAGCAAACCCAAAACGACTTATGACTGCAGACAGGCACAGAGACGAAATAAGCCCACGCACAAAGATAAACGGTGCATTGTTTCGAGGCAAACACCAACACCCCGATGACACGAACCCTTCCCTCATACTTTTCACATTTCAGTAATTTTGCGAGCCACAGGAGAGAGGAATAAAAGTGCCTTGCTGAAGGCCACAACAACAGAGTTTTCATCTTGGCAGATCTGGGACGCAAACTAGCGACCTTTCGGTTCCTGGCCCAGTGCTCAAGCCACTGGGCTACCTGCCCCTGATGCATAGCCCTTGTAAACATTTTCAGGGCAGGGTTGTATCTCCAGCCTATTGCCTATCTGGAGCTAACAAATTGATAGTCATGACTCCACTCTCAATGTAATGTAGACACTGGCTGCTCCCACATATTCGTGGACCTTTTCATTTACTTCACCGTTTTCCAGGATAGAACACAGAATCCAATTTAAAGAAGCAGTGGGGTTTCTCCCACCATTCTGCAGTCTTAACTGTGATTTTTATATTTTCTTGTATTGGCTAAATCTGCCACCAGATGAGCCTGGTAAAAGGAGATGTGTGGCACAACATTATATTATGTGTCCTTTCTTGTCAGGTTTCACATTGCCATCATTTGTCACATTGTTTTCTGAATGCACCCAAGAACATCATGTTGGAACTACATCCCACGTGCTATCACATCCCATTGGAACCAGATCTAACGCGCTATCACATCCCATTGGAATCTCATCCCACGTGCTATCACATCCCATTGGAACCAGATCTAACGCGCTATCACATCCCATTGGAATCTCATCCCACGTGCTATCACATCCCATTGGAACCAGATCTAACGCGCTATCACATCCCATTGGAACCAGATCTAACGCGCTATCACATCCCATTGGAATCTCATCCCACGTGCTATCACATCCCCTTGGAACCAGATCTAACGCGCTATCACATCCCATTGGAATCTCATCCCACTCGCTATCACATCCTATTTGAACCTGATCCAACGTGCTATCACATCTTATTGGAACCAAACCCCACACGCTACCACATCCTATTGGAACCCCATCCAACGCGCTATCACATCCTATTGAAACCACATCCCACGTGCTATCACATCCTATTGGAACAACATCCCATGTGCTATTACATCCTATTGGAACCCGATCCAACGTGCTATCACATCCTACTGGAACCACATCCCACGCGCTATCACATCCTATTGGAACAACATCCCACGTGCTATCACATCCTATTGGAACACTAATCCAACAAGCTACCACATCCCATTGGAATCACATCCCACGCCCTATCACATCCTATTGGAATCACATCCCACGCCCTATCACATCCTACTGGAACAACATCCCACGTGCTATTACATCCTATTGGAATCACATCCCACGCCCTATCACATCCTATTGGTATCACATCCCACACTTTATCACATCCTATTGGAATCACATCCCACACCCTATCACATCCTATTGGTATCACATCCCACACCCTATCACATCCTATTGGTATCACATCCCACACCCTATCACATCCTATTGGTATCACATCCCACACCCTATCACATCCTATTGGTATCACATCCCACACACGTTAAGAGCCAGCAGACACAATTCAGTGACAAGAATGCAAACAATGGCCCTGCGTCACACTGTCGTACCAACGCCCAACACTCAACTCCACATGAACTGCAGCAGCATTCAGAGCGAAGTGAGGCTGTCCTGCAAACTGAGTGGTGTTGGGCTAAAGGTACTAATAAACCCCAGCATGTGGCTATGTGGCGGGGCGACTTACAGTCGCAAACATGCTGCTGGCATCTCCTTTACCTTTAGCCCGACAACCGCACAGTAATGATGAAAGGTAACGTTCAGGGGGACGTGATTCCACAAAATGTAAACGATAATTCGGTTGTTCAGCTTGTTAGGATCCCCACTGGCTACCTCACGAGGAAGCCGCTACTCATCTGGGGCTCCGCATGAAAGAGTACAGAGCAGTTATGAACCAAACCATTGGGAAAACATTTTAAATTTTATTTAATATGTAGCTATAGACTACACAGCTGGAGTGGCTCTTTAACTCCAAAACTAAAGCGGTTCCAGTTTTATCTGCCTCCTCCAAACTGCAATCAGGTGGCAGGTGGGGAACAGCTGTCCATTCCCCGCAAAGCAATCTGAAATCTGAGGGCTTTTTTAAACGGGCCACGTGAATGGTTAAGTCATTTTAACTACCCTGCGTAACAGCGTCTCCTTAATTGTCAGAAATCACACGGTGAATTATATGAGTGCAGTAACCGGCAAGCCAAATCGCGGATCCGCCGGCCCACCGTGGCTCTCACTTCACCGCCTCCGATGGCAACGAGGGACGGAAGACAGTGATGGATCGGATTTCAAAGCAGGGGCGATGACACCGAAAAAGCACATTTTCACCATCTCAGAAAGTCAGCTTTTATTTGGCAAAGAACAAGGGCAGACCCCATTAAGTGGTAAATTGCAGTCTAGCAAGTTAATCAGACGGCATAGGCATTGTTCAGGGGGAACGTATGAAAAGTCATTATTGCTAAATCAATTCTCAATTACCTCCTTTGCTGTAGCCGTCAACACGTTAAATAAACGCACAACACTGTCACTGCCATTTTCCCAACAGGCGACCGCAGTAAAGGCCCAGTGCCTGTTACTCAACCAAAAACAAATGCTAATGGCCTGTAAATAATCGTGAAATAACGGCATAGATGGAAGAGGGACAGATTGGCATGGAGGGGAACGGCCGCCATTAGCGGATTCATTAGCGCCTGTCACACCTGTGCCCGGGAAACACCGCGCCTGGCTGCGCCCGTGTCACACTGCGCTAATGTTCGCCGGCTGCCCGTCCTGACACTTAACACACTGAGCCCCCCAAATGAAACGAGCCCCCCTCCATGCCTCTACACCCCCTCCCACTATCATCAGAATAGGATGCAAATGTGATTGTGACTATTAAGTTAGTGACATTTTTTTTTCGCAACACTTCTGATGATTGGGTAAATGGTTTTACGCTCTTTGACTCTATCGACATGTAGACAGTGTGAACGGGGTACGGTAGACTACAGAGGGGCTAACATGCAACAGATCTTTCACAGAGTTCCTTGGTCACTGGTGTTGGGCTGTGATTCTGCAGTCCTCAGCCTTTATAGGATGTCTCTAACCACACTGGTCCTGGCACGACACTGGATAACACAAAGGCCTTATCACCCTGGGCCATTTTTTTATTTTACAGCAAATAGATCACACACACACACACACACACACACACACACACACACACACACACACACACACCAGGGGTGTAGAATTAGGGAGGGACGGGGGGTCATGACCCCCCAATATTACAGACAGGTCAATGTGACCCCCTTGGAGAAGAGTGAAAATCCAGGGATTCATTGACCCTGATCCCCCCAATATACAGTACAAACCTACGCCATTGACACACACGCATACGTGTGCACGCAAACACATATGTGCACACACACACATGCGCGCACACACACACGTGCTCACACAAACGTATACGTGCACACACACACATACGTGCATACGCATACGCGCACACATGCATACCTGCACACACACAAACGCATATGCGGTCATACGCGCATGTGCACACGCATACACACGCATACGTTTGCACGCTAACACACACGCGCGCATACACATACATGCATACGCGCAAACGACTGCACACGCATACGAGCACGCGCACACACAAACGTGCTCACACGCATACGTGCACCCACACACTCCCAGCCATTGTAGACCTCCAGCGCAAGCGGCGTCTGCCCCAGGGCGCGCGGCATCATCAGGGACCCTTCACACCCATGCCACAAACTGTTTGTCCTCCTCCCATCAGGCAGGCAGTACAGGTCTCTTACTTCCCGCACCAGCAGGCTCAGGAACAGTTTCTTTCCATCCACTGTAACCCTGCTGAACTCTGTAAGGCTCATCACTAACCACACCCACACTAATACCCACCCGCCCACCGCTTAGCACCGCCTCTCAGGGACCTTGTTGCACTACTCCCTTTGTACTACTGGACTCTGACACTGCCTTGCAAAGTCTGATAAGGAAGTTTTCAGTTGTTACAGGTACGTGTCTACCTCGGGAACCTCACTGCTGCTATCCCTGCATTTCAGTTGCACATGCACCTTGCACATTCAATTTGCCTCGACTGCACATCTAGAATGCCACTTAGAATTGCCATTTGTACCTGTAACTATTTATCCCACTTGTAACACACACTATGCTCAATACTTGTAAATTTTCTGCCCGCCTCCATGTGCCTTAATTGCATGTAGTATTACCATTTGTACTGCATTTGCCTTCATTGCACATCTTTACATTCCACTTGTAATTTACATATACTTAATACTTGTA
>JACXGI010010315.1:9680-27999 GCA_016801175.1 Esox masquinongy
GGTTTCAGCTGTCGCATTCCTTGTGTCAAGCCACTCTTGAACAAGACACAGCGTCAGAAGCGTCTCGCCTGGGCTAAAGACAAAAAGGACTGGACTGCTGCTGAGTGGTCCAAAGTTATGTTCTCTGATGAAAGTAAATTTTGCATTTCCTTTGGAAATCAAGGTCCCAGAGTCTGGAGGAAGAGAGGAGAGGCACAGATGTAGAGTCAGTGTAAAGTTTCCACAGTCAGTGATGGTTTGGGGTGCCATGTCATCTGCTGGTGTTGGTCCACTACGTTTTCTGAGGTCCAAGGTCAATGCAGCCGTCTACCAGGAAGTTTTAGAGCACTTCATGCTTCCTGCTGCTGACCAACTTTATGGAGATGCAGATTTCATTTTCCAACAGGACTTGGCACCTGCACACAGTGCCAAAACTACCAGAACCTGGTTTAAGGACCACGGTATCCCTGTTCTTAATTGGCCAGCAAACTCGCCTGACTATAACCCTATAGAAAATCTATGGGGTATTGTGAAGAGGAAGATGCGATATGCCAGACCAAACAATGCAGAAGAGCAGTGCCACAGACTGATCGACTCCATGCCACGCCGCATTGCTGCAGTAATTCAGGCAAAAGGAGCCCCAACTAAGTATTGAGTTCTGTACATGCTCATACTTTTCATGTTCATACTTTTCAGTTGGCCAACATTTCTAAAAATCCTTTTTTTGTATTGGTCTTAAGTAATATTCTAATTTTCGGAGATACTGAATTTGGGATTTTCATTAGTTGTCAGTTATAATCATCACAATTAAAAGAAATAAACATTTGAAATATATCAGTCTGTGTGTAATGAATGAATATAATATCCAAGTTTCACTTTTTGAATGGAATTACTGAAATAAATCAACTTTTTTATGATATTCTAATTATATGACCAGCACCTGTACACGATCTTCAGGACTATTCAGGACTAAGGAACGTCTGCATCCTTCAACCAGTGTGTAGTAATCAGGCCATTCAACTAAAACCTGAAAACAACATACAGAACAATCACTCACCTACACATTCCTGGGCAGACAACAATGACCCAATAGATTATTTAGAAAGTAGTGATATAATTCTACAGATGATAGATATGAGCACAATATACTGTAAATACTGTAAAAAGACATTACGAGTGACAATTAACCGGGAGGTCCCCACCAGGCATTCATCAGGCATGTAGACGTCTCCATATACAGCACGCCAGACCTCCGTGTCTCTGATTACTCTGGATCCCTAAACCTCCAGACCCCAGTCAGTATAGTCCCTGCACACAAAATCTGTCCCAAATGCACTCTTTTTGACCAGGGCCTATAAGGGTCAAGTCAGAAGTAGTGAAATATATTGAGAATGGAGTGCCATTTAGGACAAACTCAGAGACAGAACTTGGTTGGATTATCTGGAGGTTAAAGCGCACACATTAGCAGTGAACACTTCTTTTCCATCCCCAATCATGAATTAACACTATTAGCATTGAAACAGGTTGGTACATCTCCCTGATTGTGCCATTAAACCCCATACAACCAATCCAGAACACTGCAGTCCACCTGGTGTTCAACTATCCCAGGTTCTCCATTGTCACCTAGCTTCTCCCCACACTCGCAAGGCTTCCAGTCGACGCTTGCATCCATGATCCTGTATGATGCTTGTCAGTGGATGCTTGTCATGGTCCTGATGCTTGTCATGGTCCTGTATGATGCTTGTCAGTGGAACGGCATGAGAACTGCCCCTCCCTACTGCTTACTGACATTGCTGATTGCTACTTTACTGAGTAAAGTGTACTCTCCGTTTCTGGGCGGTGTGATTGTCCCACCTATCCTGAGATTAATGGACTAACAGGAAGATGCTCTGTATAAAATGTAAAATGACAAAAATGCAAACAAAAGTCTTAAGGGGAAGCAGCTTGTGTGTGCCTATCTCTCTCCCTCCTGAGACTGTTGCGTAACAGTGTGACTCAGAAGACAAGAAGCCTACAAAAAGCCATTCATTTATTTTCTTGGAATCAAACGTCAGGCCTGTCATTTGTGTTCGGACTACTGACTAAAACTCTGTCAACTCTCTATATTTTGTCTGTTGTGGCCCCCAGAAGCCTCTGGCTCAAAGTTTCTCCATATTGCATTTAAATTCCTGTAATGTACTTACATTTTTGTAATTAATTGGAAACTCTGTTCCTTTACATTCTCCATACATTCATATTTTCTAAAATAAATGGGTGTTTCCCTAACACAGATTAGATCTAATCCTGTCCTAAAAAGCTACATGGAGATGATCAATTAAGATACCTTTTTAGCCAAGGATTATTCTTTACCAGATGTCCAGAAAACTGGAAAAACACAATTGAGGTGTTGAGTACCAGTACGTGAAGAGTGATCAATGTAGCAGTAAGTCAATGTTCAGCATTTTGACCCCGTCCCCTGCCAGAGGAAACTTTCCAATGCTACAGGAATGACCCTCTGATCTGGCCAATCCCCTCCTGACCCTACAGGCTGTCAGAGGCAACGTAGAGGTTAGAAGTCATGATTAGGGTCACAGACAGGGAAGAAAGAGCTGTCTGTCTCATTCCCAATATAGCACACTACTTCTGACCAGAGCTGTTTGTGGCGTTTTTTCCTCCACCAACCGCAGCATGTGTCTGGTCAAAACATATCTGTTCTCAGTGGGTTCTCAGGGAAACTTTGTTATCTTCAAAAGGAACCAGAAAGATCTGTCTACTTCTAAACAAACAGAGAAGTATTTCACAGTGTAATATAGAAACCATACAGCAGCTGTCCTCCGCCAGCTTCAACTTCTTTGGAAAGGAAAGAAAAAGGTGCAGTGGTCTCTTCATTTTTTCCGGAGCTGTATCTAGGATGCATGTAATCATGTATGTCTGTCTGGTATGTGTATATATATATGTACAAAAAATAAAGAGACCACTGCACCTTTTTCTTTAATTTTCCAAAAAAGTCGAAAAGGAAGGTTTTGAGTGAGGAACAGAAGGGTGAAAATTAAGCGACCACTGCAAATTGAACCCTTCTGTTCCTCACTCAAAACTTTCCTTTTCAACTTTTTTGGAAAGGATGCAGTGGTCTCTTAATTTTTTCCAGAGCTGTATATTTACAGCTGTCTAGTATGTATGTATTTATATGTTTGTCTTTCTAGTATGTACAGTATGTGTTTATTAATGTTTTACACCTGGAGCACACTACAACCCACTTGTCCCACTGTTCCTCCTCTGAGAGCCACACACAATGTTGCTTGCCGCCTGCCTTGGGGAATGTGGACATTTTCCTCAGAAAGAGCAGAATTCCAGAGAAGGCTTGAAGCTGAGGGAGACACTACTGATGACCCCTTTCACCTCCTTTCTCTGGCCCCATCAATAGTGAGAAACACCGCCGCCATGGCAACGCTTTCGGTATGACACAGACCGTCAAGTGGTGTTATCTTCAGGGGGAAGCTAAATGTGAGAGGAACGATAACTTCATCAGGGCAAATTGGCAACATTATAAACCACAAGGCTGGGTCTTTGACATGGTAATGAGGAGTTAAGTGTGTGGGCTCTGGGCACCATGCCTGGACCTTACCACCCACTGAGAGAGGCACAGATCGCCAGGCACAGAGTGCTGGAGATGACTGCAGCTGATGGGGCTAGAGCTGGAACAGGATGGCATGTGAAGGGGCACAGCAGCTAGACTACAGCGTTACTCCACTGAAAGGAGTTAAAACCCCATTCTCTCTTTACTTTCTACAAGTCACCTACTTAATTGGCCTATCCAAGGGTGAGAACATGTTTTTACTCTGCACTGTGTCACACTGATATGCAATAGAACTATAAAAAGATAAACAACATGAAAGAAACACCGCTCTTTGTTCAATAATACAAAGCATACCATAAACCATTAAAACTGTGAGAGCAGGAGACATGAGCATTGGCAATGAATGGTTACTTTGTAACAATAGTGCCCTCAGATGGTTAGCATGAAGAGCTGCAGATGAAGTCTGAAAAACAAATATGAATGCAGCCTTTCAGAGCCCCTGGTTCCATCCGAAATGGCACCCTACATTGGTGCACTACTTTTGAGACCCAAGGGACTTGGTTCTGAGGTAATGCACTGTTATATGGACTGTCAATTGGGGCACACTCATGGGTTCTGTTAACCCCTGTCCTTAACACTGTGCAAACCAGTTTTAGTGACTCACAGAATTCCCCCTACCTTTCCCCAAACAACATTTTAATCCACCTCAATAGCCTATTCCTGGGGATGTGTAATACAGCATGTAAAGGCAACAGGGGCTATCACCAGATACAGTGAAAGTCCTTCCAACCTAAACTCTTTTTATTTTAAAATAACATCAGAAATACAGTGTAGACATTGTTAATGTTGTAAATTATTAGTGTAGCTGGAAACGGCAGATTTTTAATGGAATATCCACATAGGCGATTCAATGGAATATCTACAACCCTTTTGCGATTATGTTAGCACCGCTGAAAACTGTTGTGCTGATTAAAGAAGCAATAAAACTGGCCTTCTTTAGACCGGGTCAGTACCTTCAGCATCAGTGTTAGTGGGTTCGATTACAGGCTCAAAATGGCCAGAAACAAAGAACTTTCTTCTGAAACTCATCAGTCTATTCTTGTTCTGATAAACGAAGGGCAATGAAATTACCAAGAAACAGAAGATCTAGTACAACAATATGTACTACTCCTTTAACAAAACAGCGCAAACTGGCTCTAACCAGAACAGAAAGTGCAGTGAGAGACCCCTATGTACAACTGAGCAAGAAGACAAATTGGAGCGTCTAGTTTGAAAAAACAGATGCCTCACAGGACCTCAACTGGCAGCTTTATTAAATAGTACCCACAAAACACCAGTCTCAATGTCAACAGTGAAAAGGTGACTCCGGGATGCTGGCCTTCTAGGCAGAGTTGCAAAGAAAAAGCCATATCTCAGACTGGCCAATAAAAAGAAAAGATTGAGAGGCAAAAGATTAAGGCAAAAGAATACAGACACGACTGAGAAATACCAGAGAAAATTGTCAAGTTAAAAACGTGTCATTGATTCTGCAATAAAGGAGGCAGCAAGCTGCAGAAAAAAAGGGCTCAAGAGAATCTCATGTGGCTGAGGAATGACAGCTATGTACTGGGAGAGATATGGTGTCTGTGACAGTACAGAAGGACAATAGGGCTGATGCAGGTTAAGCCACAGGTCTATGATGTGAAAATGATTCAAAAACATCCCGAAGAGACTAAGAGGCCAGTAAACATGAAGGAATGAGGTCGGAGCTACAGGTCGGTAACCACAATTCAACAAGGATGGTTGAGGACATAGCCAAGAAACTAGCAGTAAACTTGGTGGGATGAAGTCAAATCCATATACACGGCTCAAAAAAATTAAGGGAACACGTAATCATCACAGTATAACACCAAGTCACTTAAACTGCAGGGATATCAATCTGTCCAGTCAGGAAGCATAAGCGAATTGTGAATTAATGTCACCTGTTTTGGTGCAAATGAAAGTGACAACAGGTGCACTGGAGAGGCAACAGCAAGACAACCCCCAAAAAGGGAATGGTTTTGCAGGTGGTGGCCACAGACAATTACTCTCTCCTTACCCTTCCTGACTGATTCTTCTCTAGTTTTGCATTTTGCTAGTGTCCTTGTCACTACTAGTAGCATGAGGTGGTATCTGCAGCCCATTCAGGTTGCACAGGTAGTCCAGCTCCTCCAGGATGTCACATCCATACGTGCCGTTGCAAGAAGGTTTGCTGTGTCACCCAGTACAATCTCAAGAGCATGGAGGAGATACCAGGAGACGGGCCATTACACGAGGAGAGCTGGACAGGGCCGTAGAAGGGCATCAACCCAGCAGCAGGACCGGTATCTACTCCTTTGTGCGAGGAGGAACAGGAGGAGCACTGCCAGAGCCCAACAAATTGACCTCCAGTGGGCTAATGGTGTGCATGTTTCAGACCAAACTGTCAGAAACAGACTCCATGAGGGTGGTATGAGGGCCCGACGTCCTCTAGTGGGACCTGTGCTCACAGCCCAGCACCATGCAGCTAGATTGGCATTTGCCAGAGAACACCAGAATTTGCAGGTCTGTCATTGGCACCCCTTTCTCTTCACAGATTCAGACTCTTCACAGAAGGTTCACACTGAGCACGTGACAGACGTGAAAGAATCTGGAGACACCGTGGTGAACATTATGCTGCCTGCAACATCACCAGCATGACCAGTTTGGCAATGGGTCAGTGATGGTCTGGGGAGGCATATCCTTGGAGGGTCGCACAGACTTCCATGTGCTAGCCAACGGTACCCTGACTCCTGTTAGGTACCGGGATGAAATCCTCAGACCCATCGTCAGACCTTACGCTGGTGCAGTGGGCCCTTGGTTCCTCCTGGTGTAGGACAATGCCCAGCCTTATGTGGCCAGAGTGTGTAGGTAGTTCCTAGATGACGAAGGCATTGATACCATTGACTGGCCCTCATGTTCCCCAGACCTGAATCCAATTGAGAATCTCTGGGATGTTATGTATTGGTGCATCTAATGCTGCCAAGTAGTGCCACAGACTGTCCAGGAGCTCACTGATGACCTGATCCAGGTTTGGGTGGAGATCCCCCAGGACACCATCCGCTGTCTCATCAGGAGCATGCCCAGACATTGTCGGGAGGGCATACAGGCACGTGGGGGCCGTACACACTACTGAGTCACATTATGAGTTGGCGTGAAGAAATTCACGCAAGTTGGAACAGCCTGTGATTTCAATTGTTTATTTAGATTTTCAGTATGAGTTTGAATCCAGCCCTCAGTTGATTGGTGATTTTGGTTTCCATTGACTGTTGTTACGTCATTTGGTTCTCAACGAATTACACAATGTCCAGTAAAGATTTTGATCTTTAATATATTTTGTCCATTGAGACCCGATGTGTAATTTGAGTGTTACCCACATTTTTTTGAGCAATGTAACTATTAGTAAACATGAACAGTTGAGAACACAACTTAGTAATTAGTAAACCTGGATGGATGAGATTGAAGCCTGGTAAACATTTGTAAGCATGAAGGGATGAAGTCAAATTCTGGTAACTTCCAGTAAACCTTCCAGAAAACAGTTAATGCCTGTTATTTACTAGTAAACCTGGAGAGAGGTATACAAAGCCTGTTATGAACACATGCAGGGATGAGGTCACACCCTGGTAACTTCCGAGATTAGTGAGACGGAGAGGTGAAAACACTCCAGATCTGCTGTGACATGTAGGCTGCATCCCTCATGGAATCCTGATCTCTGTAGTGCACTACATTTGTCCAGAGTCAGGAAGTGTGCTAGGGAATAGCGTGCTCATCCTGTTGGTAATGGAGGACTAAGTTCATGCTTACTGTAATACACCCTACCATGCCTGCATGAAAGCTCTGTCAAAACAGGAGTGAAAACAGGAGGCTGTTTGAGGCTTGTATTCCTGTATGGCCTGCTATGTTTTGTGGTTCATTCCTAAACATTCTCAGGGAAATGCTAGATCAATTTACTCCTACACACTCATTCCAGCAGGCTCTTATCTCAGAATAACAAACTGTAAGGAGCACACTATACTGACATTGCTGGTAAAGCAGAGCACTGTTTGTGTTGAGCCTAAAAGCATTAGTGGAAATAACTAATGAAAGACACCTGGAGCGGGATGTCTGGATTTAGCATCTAAGAGTATGAGAGAAGATATAGGATCAGGTCCTCCATATTCATGTAATATTATTTATTATGATGAAAAAGGCCGATCAAATCTTAGACTGGCAGATAGCATCCCAACCAAAATAAATCATTTAAGATTGTACTATATATCAGTTAACAGTCCATATAAGCTTTAACATGAGAACTTAACCTTACCACACATCCTTGTAATTGTGTGGAGAAAAAGAAATTCTGGACAGAAAAAAATCTGTCAGCCTGGCTCTTTCAAATCTACTGGACTAAGGAACTAATGTATTGAATTGCATAAGGCTTATGGAAGTTTGATCAGAGTAAAAGATCATTGGCAAGCCTATACATTATTATGAACCAAATGTAACAGAAGATTACTGTTTCTCTAGAAATGTTCCCCTTTGAGTCAAGTGAAAAAAAGAGGGCTATAGTTGGGACTATCTGTATTGGGTCCGTAAAATGCATCTTTTTTTATATTGACTGTGAAGTCCCAGTAGCCTACCTCCATGTTGTTGGTCTCTGCCTGGTAACTGCCATGGTTCTGGCTGTTGGGGGAAGAGAAGGATGAGTGGTGGGAGCTGACATTGGTGTTGGGGGCAGAGTTGGCTGGTGCGAGAGACTGCGAACTCATACATCCATTCCTCAGTACTCTGCGGCTGCTCAATCCCTTCCAAATGACCAGGGACTCCCTGCTCTGAGGCTGCTCTGGGAAGACATCCTCATCCTCATCATCACCTTCCTCATTTTCCTCTGAGAAAGAGTCGCTGCAGTCAAAGCTGTGTTCAGTGCTGGAGTTACAGGTGGAGGGAATAGAGGTGTAGTCTGAGAAGGTGATGGAGCTGGGTGCAATAGAGGTAGTGACATGGCCAACCTCTGCCCCTGACTGGACCAAAAGAGTAGGGATATATTCATTCTCTGTGGGGGCTAGACAATGGACAGTGTTGTTTTCTGTGTGTTCCCAATTAGTCTCTGTCTGTCTGTCTCCAACCTCCATCTCCAGGCCTGTCTCGGTCTGTCTGTCTCCAACCTCCAACTCCAGGCCTGTCTCTGTCTGTCTGTCTCCAACCTCCATCTCCAGGCCTGTCTCTGTCTGCCTGTATCCAACCTCCATCTCCAGGCCTGTCTCGGTCTGTCTGTCTCCAACCTCCAACTCCAGGCCTGTCTCTGTCTGTCTGTCTCCAACCTCCAACTCCAGGCCTGTCTCTGTCTGTCTGTCTCCAACCTCCAACTCCAGGCCTGTCTCTGTCTGTCTGTCTTCAACCTCCATCTCCAGGCCTGTCTCTGTCTGTCTGTCTCCAACCTCCAACTCCAGGCCTGTCTCTGTCTGTCTGTCTCCAACCTCCAACTCCAGGCCTGTCTCTGTCTGTCTGTCTCCAACATCCAACTCCAGTCCTGTCTCTGTCGTTTTGAGGTAGGTATATTGCGGCATTATGTCCTGTAGCTGACAAAATAGATGAACATTGCAATGTGCTGATTCTGTAGGTTTGTCGTCTCCCTCAGTCATAGGAGCGAGAATCTCATCTTCCATACTCATAGGAGACATTATACTGGAGGCAGGGCAGGAGTACTCAGTTGCAACCTGAGAAGTGTTTTGTAAATCCAATCCATTGTTGATGGTATCATTAGATGATGGTGAAGACACTCTGTCTGGCTCATTAAAGGGATCTATAGGACAGACAATCTGGACTGGCTCAGGTTCTAGACATTCAGGAAGTGACACATCAGGAGTAAGAGCTAGAACTCTCTTCATCCCTGGAGCTATGGGAATGTTAGAGTACCCATCAACCTCTCTGTAATGCTGGGATCTGTCTTGGGGGTTTAGTTCCAATTCCAACAGTTCCAGACTGGGCGTTCCAGTCAGACATCCATCCTCATTGCTTTTTAAGGAGCTATGGTTATTAGAAGACCCTGGAGTGAAATGGTGTGTCCGTGTCAGTTGTGGTGACTGTGGTGTGAAGGTCCTGTCAGTTGATGCGGACATGGCCAGAGACTTTCGCTCCTCCAGAGTCACAATAATGGTTGTTTCCATTTTTTTATCTGTAGTCTTTGACCGTTTATTACAGTACGTTACTGGGCAAAAGGTAGTCTGGTGGTGTTACTGATGGGGTAGATCCAAAGGGACTGCTGTAGAATGATGTATGGGTTAGCCATGTTCCTCTCAGATCACCTCACAACCTGTATCCCAAATGCCTGCCTTCAAACAGACCAAAATGTGATCACCTGAAACAAACAGAAAATAGTTGGCGTTAAATAAGACAGACAAGACACAGCATTAGCGAAGATAGAAAGAGAATACAGACATTGTACTGGATTAAATAATGCATCAAAGAGATACAAAGAAGATAAATAGAAAAATAGAAAAAACAGAAAACTTACAGCAAGAAGATACATAGAGGATACAGACAAGATACAGTAGTAGATTTTGATTCGGAGAAGATACAGACCCACTCGGAAAACTGATTCAAAACATATATGCACATATATGTAGGGGATTTCTCAACATATATTTACATATGTGCCCTGAATATGTTCATGAAATATATAAATTGCCTTTCTCACAATATCATAATACAATGCATGTCATATATTTTAACTTTGAATATTATGTGTTAAAATAATGAAATATATGAATATGCAGAAATTTAAGCATTTCTCATCAACATATCATGGAATTAACCTTCAAGACATTACTTTCCAGAGAATCTCCTTGTTATAGTGAGTTTAACTAATTATCGTTGGCAAAATGGGGAGCAAACCAATCTAACCACCAGTCTAGGCCTTATTGCATTAAATTAATTACCGTGAAAAGAAAATTATTATCTTTTACAAACAAGAGCCGATTTGTAAATTGTACAGTATGTATTTACCATAATTTCTATTAAATACATGATAAATGCAAGTAAAGAAGCAATTGGTTAGTCAGTCATCTTAATTTAATAAAGACCTTTATTCACAGTATCATACAACTGCTATTGTGTCACAATACAATGATAAATGTTTAGTAAATACACCAAAGTTTGACTTTAGTCACTGTCAAGCAGCATATAGTACCTTTTTCAGTTTAAAGAACCACTAGTATAAAGAACCACTTTATACTTCACATTTCACATTCCTCTCTGTAAAAGTACTTCAAAGAGACGACTAGATAACATAATAAACACATGTCAGGAAACAATACAAATATGGAAATATATCAGTTAGATGTAAATGCTAAATGCATATTACCAGCTATAATTTTGACATTTATGTAAATATATTTACATGTATTGAAGACATATTAAAACATACTTGAAAATGGCCAAAATTGAATATGTAAATACAGCTCCGGAAAAAATTAAGAGACCACTGCACCTTTTTCTTTCCTTTCCAAAAAAGTCGAAAAGGGAGGTTTTGAGTGAGGAACAGAAGGGTTAAAATTAAGAGACCACTGCAAACTGAACGCTTCTGTTCCTCACTCAAAACTTTCCTTTTCAACTTTTTTGGAAAGGAAAGAAAAAGGTGCAGTGGTCTCTTAATTTTTTCTGGAGCTGTATATGTAGGAAATATATGGCCATACATTAGTAATACATATAATACATAAATACATAAATTAGTATAAGTTTTAAAAAAATTAGGCACATATTAAAATTATATGTTTTCGAAATATATGTCAATATATAATACTTCCGTGTGGGGAAAGAACAAAATGAGAAGATTAAGAGAAGATTCAAAGAAGATACAGCATTAGTGAAGATCAGACCCTATAAGGCAATATGTTGCATTATAGAAAATACAGGACTAGAAAAGCTACATCATTATAGGAAATACATTCAAGATGGGCATTACAGAAGAGACAGAGAAGATACAGACATCAGAATATTAGAGACTACACAGAGGAGATGCAGAGGACACAAAAGACAAGAAGCGCATTATAGAAGATATAACAAAATACAGACAAGATGCAGCATTGGAGAAGATTTGGGAAGTGGCGGATTACAAAAAACAGTAACTGTGATCCGTTACATTACGTATATTAAAAATATTGCATCGGATTACAGATACGTTTTGAAGAAATTAATGATTTATTCTTGGATTACGTTTAAATTAAAAAGAATACGGCGTGAAATGGATGGCAGGCCTATGTTGCATGTTTGATTTTTTTAATTGAACGTCTTGAAAACCCAAAAGTTTTGCAACTCAGGTGTTTAATCATCAGGCTCGCAAAGGTGGGCGCATATAATCGCATTTGTCACCGATTAGGTTGTTGTTTAATTTTCTCCGGTTTTGGCTGATAAAAATAGAGTATGCCTACGATAATATAAGCGTACCCAAAGAAGATGTGGTTTAGAAAACTACTAACGACGTAGGCTTTATTTCTCATAACAATAATAGAACACCTGGTATTTTATCTTTTTCAGATTTCAGACAGATGAGAAGTCTATTTGTTAGATAGCTGTAACATGGCGCTGCCTTCAAAACGAAATATTAGGCCTATATGAAATTTATCACAATGTTAGAGGAGTTAAAGGTTATTTTAGCAAGCACTCCGCTCAGGGATGACGAACCACCACTGTACACAGGTAGACCATGTGATTCTGCTTGCTCTAGACCTCAGAAAAGTGAGATCATTGGTTATCATTCACTGCTGACGATATTAACTTTAACCTAAGAATGCAGGGGTAAATGACAGTATCAAAATCGGTATTCAAAATCCTTCACTGGTGGCCCTAATAATCGAATATTTCGTCCACGCGGGTATAACGTTTTGTGTGCATGTGTTCACGTTTGCGCACGTGATTCGCGTGCCAGGGGTTTCAGGAATCTTTTAACAATGTTGGTGGTTGTGGGGCAAAACGTCAGACAACTGTAAATTTTGTTGAAAAACACAGATACAGCATTAGACAAGATGCAGAGAAGAAAAGATGCTCAAGACAAAACACTGACACAGCATCAGACAAGGTACAGAGAAAAAACAGAGAAGTTATAACATTGGAGAAGACAATGCAAGGGAAGATCAAGAAAATATACAGAGAAAAATCTAAGAAGATCTAGCATGAGAAAAAATACAGGAAAGATATTGCAAATATACAAAAGATACAGAGAAAATACATATAAGATACAGACAAGACGAAAGACAAAAGAAAATACAGAGAAGATTCAAGGAAGACTAAGCATTAGTTGTAAACAGTGTCTGTTGTCCTCAGGTTCAGATCCATCACACAAATCCATATCACCTACAAGAATTGTAAAAATCCTCTGCACATTCAACAATGAGTATTTCGTGATTGTGTTTTGTCCTTGGCAGGCAATTAACTAACTAACTAACTAACTAACTACAGTTGTAGTGTGAGGCCTCAAGCAGAGCTAACATCCAGACTGAGTCTCAATTCATCACACTTCCCAGTTTATAGTCCGAGTAATAGGGCGCCATTTAGGACACAGTCCCAGAGACGACCTGCTAGCTGTGAATCAGAACATCTGGACATGACCGCAACATTCAAGTCTGGATCTGTTTCAGACTGCAGTGACATCACCATATACAGGAATCTAGCTGCCCCTCTCTCTAGCAGCTGATTTATGCGCACACACACACACACACAGACACGCACAGACACAAACACATGCCTCTGACAACACAAGAAAACACAATACATTCCAGGAACACTCCAGTTTGAGTAGAGGAATGTCCTCGTTGGTTACAAATGGAGGCTTTTTTCAGACTACCCTTTTCAAACAACCCGATAACAATGTAACATCAATACATTAATTTCCCATATTTCACAGATGCACAAACTGCAAATGGTCAATCTGGGAGACAGAAGAACACCTCCTCCACCACACAACTAGGCTGAAACGGAAGTAATTAAGGCCGAAACGGCAGTATTTAAGGCCTAAACAGCAGTATTTAAGGCATAAACGACAGTATTTAAGGCCAAAATGGCAGTATTTAGGGCCTAAATGGCAGTATTTAAGGGCAAAATGGCAGTATTTAAGGCTGAAACGGCGGCACGTAATTGTCGGCCTTCGTCTATTCATCAAGAATTATTCGATCTTGAGACCACACACTGTAAACCAGTGTATGTAACCGAGGCCACCAGCCCACAGCCACATGTCAGTCTATTCTGGAGTCGTATGAGGGCTGTTATGTATAGAGCCTTAGTGTAAAAGCCTGCTGAATACAGTACACCAATAGAATGAGAAACCCACTTCTGAGACCAGCACTTCCCTCTACCCTCACGCACAACAACAATATATGTTATGTTTGGCATGCAAGAAATGCCATTATCACAAATATGTACACATACACACATACACCCACAGCTGCCCTGAGAACCTAGCAGCTGGTGCTGCTCTAGCCATGGCCCTGATAGCTCATTTTTATCACATCTGCTAAAATACATGCACACAGAGAAGCACACGCGCACACAGGCACACTGTGCAAATGTATGGAAGTACAGATGGAAGACATAGATGGTTTAGTCGAGTCTGATCTGATATGGTCTGGTCAAGTCCAGTCTGACTGGTCTAGTTTAGTCTGGTTGGTGTAGTCTTGTTGGTCTGGTCTAGTCTGGTTGGTCTAGACTGGTTGGTCTAGTCTAGTTGGTTTGGTTGTGTTGGTCTGGTCTAATCTGATTGGTCTAGTCCAATCTGGTTGGACTGGTCGGTCTAGTCTAGTTGGTCTAGACATGTTGGTCTGGTCTAGTCTGGTTGGTCTGGTCTAGTTGGTCTAGACATGTTGGTCTGGTCTAGTCGTGTTGGTCTGGTCTAATCTGGTTGGTCTAGTCTTGTTGGTGTGATCTGGTTGATCTGGTCTTATTTTTGTGTATACTATTAAAAACTGCTCTGCCATTTTCCAAGGTAGCAAACAAAACCTTTTGTCAAAAATACATATAAAGGATGAAATATACAGTTTTACTTCAGAGACAGTTAATTCCATTCCTAAAAGGGTCTTAGTTTAAATTGCTTTAAAATCGACCTGGAACCTTTAAATACATGTAAAATAACAAATGTAAATCCCCTACAATATATCCCACTATGTCAAATTGGGAAATGTGGATGTGCTACATTTTACCAAGGTTATTTACCATGGCTAACTGAGGTGGAGGAATGGCAATTGTACTGTTATTATTCTGCTTTGTTTAGTCAAATATATTATACACATGCTACCTAATGTAGCCCATGAAAATAGGTCTGGATAGTGAAAACTGATCAGAGCAGGTCAAGTTGCCACACACATATTCCTCAGTTCCTACCCACTCTTGGCTTAGCTGGTGGCACATGCCTGTGTTAATTGAAACGCCATGGAAATCAATTCAAGTAAAACACAATGTTCACTTGTTTTACTGTCTCTTTCATAACCTGAAAAACCTACAACTTAGAACCTTCACATTCACATGAGAGGACAAGCTCCAACCTCCTGCTAGCATCCCAATAACATGAAGATACATAAGATATATGATACGTACATAAATTAATTAGGCCCTATATAGATTTAACAAGACAGAATATGGATATGTGGAAATGTCTGGGATCTTTTAATATAGCTCAAGAAACACGGGGCACTTCACATGTTGCATTGATATTTCTGTTCAGTGAATGAACCTAACATGTTAACTTTGACAAATACAAAAAAATTGAATGTGGATATTGTTGAGTTTGAGTATAAATCAATTGGAAGAAAACCTAAGCATGTTGATGTGAAACAAAGTCATATTTGAAATCAGAAGCTATATAACAGCTCATATTAACCTGCAATGAAAACACCTGAAGTAACCAATCAGACAGACCTTCAATTCAGAAGGCCATGAAAACCAATTGGAAACCAAACACAGACTGAGACAGACAAACACATTTCTCTTCATAGGGCAATACTTTAGAGCAGGGCGAAAACAGACAGGGCTCTGGTCAAATGTAGTGCACTTTGTAGGGAATCTGATGCCATTTACTTACCGGTTAGCTGGACAATAGTCTTGTTTATTGTTTAAATAAAGAGACTGACATCATTGTGCCTGATTACTGGAGAGAACATCCTGCTACAGAATCCTGGTGTGGTCAGTTCTCTCAGGAAAAAAATGCATGTGGAAAAAGTAACTTGGAGAGTCTCTATCAGCCAGAGAGCAGACGGGAAATAGAAGAGAATGAGAGCGGCAGAGTTTCTGTTAGAAGAGAGTTAGACAGTAGAAGAGAACGAAAAATAGAGTAAGGGGGACCAGAGTCTCTGTCCGAAGAGTGAGAGAGTAGAAGGGAGAGAAAAGGGAGCGAGAGCAGCAGATGTGTCAAAAAAGCTGCTCTGTACTTTCAGTCAGTATGTCAAGTAGCTCTTCTTCAGGGCAGATCTGTCATCCCGCCTGTTCCTCAGCCATTCCTCGGTCTATCCTCGGGGGCAACTGCTACCTCTATGCATGCTGCTAGCGCTCTGACTAACCCATTCAGAATATGCCTAAGAAAGAGGAGCGTGTGAGGGGGGAGTGTGTATGGTTGTGTGAGAGATGGAAAGGGGTGGAGAGTAGAGATAGGAGAGGGGGGGAAGGGGGATTGAGGCCTTTTGGGCATGTGTAAGTAAGAGAAAAAGGTAGTAGAATGTGGTTCCAGCAGAAACCGCAACTTGCTGTGAAGGCTGAATGTCAAAGCACAACACCGAGTGGGTGCATGTGCATGTTTGTCTAGTGTCATCCTGTGTGCAAGAGCATGGCATTTAGCCCAGGGATCACATTGACTGGACATTCCTGAAGCGCGGCAGTGTGAATGCTACATAAGAAGCAGCGCCATGCCTTGATATGCTCTTGTAGCTGGTTAAAACATAAAGGCACACATACAGCAGAGATAAGGACTTCTAAAGGATCACCTCAAGGTCAAAGATATGCTTTTGTCTGGAAAAGTGTCAAACAGAGATCTAATGAGGTATGTGAAGTATTTGCCATGCTGATTGTGCCATTGGTAGAAGAAAGAATGGTCTAGCACACTGGTTTCCGTTGGTAACTTTTTCTCGCACCTGGTTATTTCACTTCAGGTGTGCGATTAGTTGCTGAGAAGAGATTATGTTTAAATGTGGAGTTAGTAATACACAATGTAAACAACTTATCTACTTTCAGCTCTGCCATATGCTGTATGACAGGAATCTTTGATTGCAGCTCTGTACAGCATCAAATCATGAAAGGAAGGAATCTGAACTAAGTCCACCTTTGGTTCGTCTTGTGTTAGCAGAGCACAACTCTTAGAACTAACTAGGAGCCTATCAAACAGGTGGCTTCTCTGTTCAATGTGAGTAAACACACACACACACACACACACACAAATGAGGAGTACACTAGAGCCGTTGGCAGCTGATTGGCTGAGTGCGTTTTGTTTACATCCATTAGGGGCCTCCTGACAGGCTACAGTAGCTAAGGTACAATGTCAGGAGAGCTCACACTGTAAATCACCCTGTAATCCAGTCCACAGAGAGAGCCTCTTCAGATCCCCTTTACCCCTATTGCTAGCCAACCTTTACCTGACTTTCATCTCCCTTCATCTCCCCTGCTCTCTTTCAAAGACATAATCGCAAATCAGCTCTTGCTGCACTCTGTCTGAACCTCCTTCCATTCATAAAATAAGCTGCTATCTGCTCATGGCCATCTTTCTCTGTCAACAATAGTTTCCAGACTCCTTAGAAAGCTGTTCTTTGCCCTTCAGTTGTCTCAGCGCTCTATACATCTCTACATTGTTTAAGAGCAACAAGTCCAGCCATAACCTACTAGAGCAACCAAATATCAGAGAATCATCATACACAATGGAAACATTTACCCTTCAAGAAACAGTTAGACTTTATACTTATGTAAATGAAATATTCAACAGTAAAGGAAAATTTAAACAAAGATATAGTAAAAGTTGTTTTTGTTAGGTGAAATATTTCATATGGGTCGTTTCACAACATTATATTTTCAGTGGAAATTGTTAAGAAAAATGTAATTTTAAATAAAGACCACAAGAACAATTCAAGACAGCTGATTTGTATATGAATAAAGGCTTGCTGAAGTACCAAAATTCAAATGTCTCTCTAGCGACCCTGTGTCAATCCTCCATTAAATCCCATTTTATTATAGTGGAACTATTCTTTAAAACAACTTTTTAAAGACAAACATCTAATAGCAAAATCATAGAGTTAAAGCAGATGAGCTGGGTAAGAGATATGGGATTTAAGATGTTTAGATGGAGCTTACAGATTTGTACTGGAATAATTGAAAGGTGTTGAGAAGGGAGGGTTGGTATGTGATTGGGGCAAAGTAGATAAAAGGGGTTCTGTAAAGATAACAGGTGAAGGGTATTCTGAAAGTACAGGCAGAATTGGTTTTATATTTTTTTAAATATTCAAAACAGATTCTATGCAAAAATTAACCATAGATGTGAATTAAATGATATTTTTTTGCTATAATAAGTATTCTAATTAATGATATTGACTTTACATACAGGGAAACTGTCACGTCCCCGCCTCCGCGAGCGCGCAGCAGAGGGCGCCCGCGCCCCTGAGTCTCAGTGCACACCAAAGCACACACCTGTCACCAATCACCAAATCACACACCTGTCCCCAGTCTCCTCATCATCACGCAGATTTATACAACTCCCTGCCACTTCTCCCCTGCCAGATCAATGGTTCATGTTTACATGCCACATCT
>JACXGI010010316.1:0-27883 GCA_016801175.1 Esox masquinongy
CTAGTCCTTACCACACGTGTTGACATCTGAGAAGACTCCGCCCCTAGTCCTTACCACACATGTTGACATCCGAGAAGACTCCGCCTCTAGTCCTTACCACGTGTTGACATCCGAGAAGACTCCGCCCCTAGTCCTTACCACGTGTTGACATCCGAGAAGACTCCGCCCCTAGTCCTTACCACGTGTTGACATCCGAGAAGACTCCACCAAGGTCATCATGGGTTAAGGTGGGGCCCTCCCTCAGATTAGAGGTTGTGTCTTTACACGGCCTGACTGGGGGCGTCTGACCTGTAATTTGTGGGTCATCACCGTAGTGATCAAGTCTTTTTGTCTTGACCTGAATCTCTCTCCATTCCTCCTGCGTCTTCATCATCACCCTGCTGACGGAAGCCATTTCCGGACCCCTCCGCTGTCAACCTCACGCAAAATAGCAAAACATACAGGACCCCTTTGTGCTACTGTTCTTTTTCATCCTCACAAACACACATAGACAGCTAGAGACACGTGGCATGTCCCAGATGAAACACCCAAAACGCTTGTCCCCGCTCATCAACACTATATCAACACTATATCAACTAGTGTATCAGGAGCTTTAGGTTTATTTATTGTCGCAGCTCTCCAAGCATCTGTTGCCTCTGTCTGTGTGTATGTGTTCACATGCATGCGTGTGTGTGTGTGTGTGCTTTTTAATGTTTAATGTGCGTGCGTGTGTGTGTGTGTTTGCATTTGTGTGCGCGATGTACAAATATGGGTTTTGTTTGCTTTGTTTGAAACACATCTTTAAACTGTTTAGCACCACTGATGGGGAAATAAAGCCATTTACACAACAATATTGATTATTTCTGGCAGTCTATACACAAAAGGATTGTTTGTTTGTTTGTGTGTTAGCGCCGACACACACACACACACACACACACACACACACACACACACACACACACACACACACACACACACTTCTCAGCTCTGAGGACATTCCCAGCTTGTTGTTCCAGTCATGGGCTCCCATCTCCGGATGCCAGCTGATTCTCTTCCATTTCCCACAATTCACGCTCCTCCCGTGCCAAGCAGCTGTCCGTGTCGCTAGCCGTAGTCACCGCGGTGCTGCTGCTTGCGGTAACCGTGGTGCATTAGCCATGCCCGCCACCGGCCGCCGGCAAAAAAACAGATCAATCAGGATTGCCGTGGTAGCGTACAGATACTACCGAAGGTGCAGAACACGGCTGGATTAACATTAGTGTGTGTGTGTGTGTGCGCGTGTGTGTGTGGTTTAGTGCGGTTTGTTTAGTATTCAGTTCAGTGTTAATCCGGCTCAGTTGAAAACATAACTGAAATTCATCTTCTACCCTTTCTTCTCACCTCGGTCGCCCCTCATTCTGTCATACCTCTTCTATATTTTTTCGCTTCTCTCTCCTCTCTCATCTCTACTCTCTCCTCTCTCCTTTCTCATCACTCTCTTCTTCCTCATCTCTCTTCTCTTTCCTCTCGCCTTTCTCATTTCTCATCTCTCCTGTCTCTCTCTCTGTGTGATGCTGCTGTCTTTGTGTGAGAAGGTTCAGGTCAAGAACAGAGCTTAGTCTCGTAAGGAGAAAGTCATGCGTGATCTGGGCCAGAAGCTCTTTATAGCATGAAATAGGAGCAGTATTTATAAATGGAATGCATGCAGGGCGGCTAGGATCTGAGACACACATGGGCGCGCACACACACACACACCCACGCACACACACACACACACACCCACGCACACACACACACACACACCCACGCACAAACACACACACACACACACATCTCAGTATTCACCAGTTGGTTGACCTCATGTGAACCCGTGCAGAGGTTTAGGATCATTAGATCTCCCTGATGATGTCGGAACCCTCCTCTCCCTCCTCTCCAGGGCACCCTGATGGTTCCCCAAGGGCCCCTGTAGTGAAACTGTGGGGGAACGCTTTGTCTGTAACACCAGCAGGGGAAGGTTATGATTGTAACACCTAGAGGGCAACACCGCAGGAAAATCAGCGTGAACCTCTGTTGTCTTTTCTCCGAGGCGACAACGTGATCACACGTCTACACTCCGAGTCCTCGGAGTTAACCAGCGGTTCGCCACGGCACCGTGTCTGCTCCATCAATCACAGCAGCAATCATCACCCCAATATCCCACCACCTGGACAGTTTCTTCCCCCGGTGCCGAGCTCCTCAGTAACTGGCCACCTGTCCCCAATAATAAGACTAATAAGACTGTACTCATCACTACAGGCCACCTGCAAACTGTTAACTGTCGGCTTAATATCTCCGCTCTTACTGAACTCCCAAATCTGCTCATCTCCCTGAATTCAGATAGCATCGCACAAACAAGTACAAATGTTCCATACTCACCACCATTCCACATTCACCAGCCACTTACATTCCATATTCACCCCCGTTATGTATAAATGTGTGTTGACTTTGAGTAGATAGTGTGTATTCTGAGTGTGTCTGAATGAACTCAGCGATTGATCATGTTTTTTTTTTCATATCTGCTGATAGTGCCTCCAAAATGTAAATAACTCCCAAGAGCATGTCACCGTTTCCTGTTGACCGACCGCGGTCGCCGAAATCCAGGTCCAATACTGCACTTGCTGGATGCCAGAAATCAGGCACCAATGGACAGTACTGCCTAGAGATTGTCTAATTTTTCTCTTTTTCATAGCAGACCCTGGATGATTCAAAGCCCCAAATGCTTTTTTTTTGCAGCATAGTTTTTATATTATTTCTTGAAATGCACAGTGACTATTAAAACATCCAATTTAGAAACTGTGGGTGAATTGCAGCTTCTGAGCTGAACTGAAAGTGCTTAGTATCACATTTAACAAGTATAAGTCAACGGAAGTACAAACGGGCCGACTAGGATCTTTGCAAAGCAATCATAGGAGCAAAAGGTCAGTCTTGGGACAATTTACCGCAACAACTCAATTGGTCAGACATGAGAATGTGTCAGTGGCTTCAGACAGTTATAGATCACACGGGTAAACCAGCTACATCTCCAACACCTCCCTCCCAGACGAGCTGAACCCCTTCTGGGCAGTCTGCACTGCTAATGCGGACTGTGAATCGCTTTCTTGGAAGGTGTGAGCAGGACGTTCAAGCATGTTAACGCGTACAGGTCCAAGGCACTAAATTCCACGAGTGTAAAGTTATCAAATGCCTTTAGTGTAATTGTGCATAAAAACTGATTTTTTCCATATAAAATATGGAAAAAATGAACTTTGTTTTATTAATTAATTTAAATAACTGTTTTGCCTATTTTATATCCAAACAAATTTTTATTTTGTTTTGTTGTTTTGGAAAACATTTATTTTACCCTCATTGTCCATTTTTCCACAGCGTACCGTGCTTACCATTACCAATGTACATCATCAGCCTGTGGGGGTCCTAGAGCAAAACCATAATAATTTCCTACAATATAGAACATATTTCTATTATGTTTTAGCTCCAGCTGGTAATTTTTAAGGGATTTAATTGTAAGTGCACCTGATGAGAGGGATTTTCCACCGACTCCTTATCTTCGTTTTTAATTGTTGTCGTGGCTTGTGGGCGTCTTACAGCAAAAACGAAACACGCCCACCTGTTCCAGAGACTCTCCTTATTCGAACGGCGTTAGTTCTGAGTTTGTAGCTGCGACCGTTCGGCATGTCCGGTCGCGTCCTCTGTGCAGTTGGCGCCTGCGCCGTCCGCTGCTGGAACGTGCACTTCCTCTACTTGACCAGTGACACTTCACACGTCTCTCTCTGCCTGGGTCAGATTCGCCGTCAGGGGGGCATCCAGCTGCTGGTGGACCTGTTGGACCATCGTATGAGCGAGGTCCATCGCAGCGCCTGCGGAGCCCTGAGGAACCTGGTGTATGGCAAGGCCAATGACGACAACAAGATCGCCTTGAAGAACTGTGGGGGGATCCCGGCCCTGGTACGCCTGCTGCGCAAGACTGGGGACGTGGAGATCCGAGAGCTGGTCACAGGTACTGCACGGGCACACACACACACACACACACACACACACACACACACACACACACACAATGCTCCAACTTCTGTTTATTAGGTGGTTGCTAATGGCCTCCTGTGGACCATTGTGTGATCACAGCAACCCCACCTCTCCACTCGCAGGCACACTGAGGCTTTCCAAATGCCCCGGTATGAAAAAAGGTGTGAGAACGCCGTGTCTGGACCCTCCCCAGGGGAAGGTTTTGATGGTAACATCTAAAGACCGCTGGACTGTGGCCGGTTCAGCGTGTGAATCTTAGTGGGGCAAACCCAAGCCATTCCTTTTAATGCGAGCCAGTGAATAACCTGCAAATAACGAAATGCATTACTGACGGTTCTTACGTAAAGCTAATAAGCGCCGTGAAGTTCCATACCCGACCATCAGTGGAGTCTTGTTTGGCAGCGGAAGAGTTCAGTCACCCTGATTTACTGGATTTTTAAACCATCAGTTATTTCAGTAAACTAAAAACTGATTGGAATGGGAAGAATTGTGCACTGGATTGTCATGGACCCTCGGTATATTTGAGCAGG
Source organism: Esox masquinongy (assembly GCA_016801175.1). Classification (NCBI taxonomy): domain Eukaryota; kingdom Metazoa; phylum Chordata; class Actinopteri; order Esociformes; family Esocidae; genus Esox; species Esox masquinongy. The sequence goes on from JACXGI010010316.1 coordinate 4,548, forward strand.
AGGGAAAGACAGAAGTGCAGAGGCAAGCTGTCATTTTTGGAGTCACCCCAATAATTGTGGCAAAATGGTGTGATCAAACTTTTGGTGGGCAAACTTTTCAGATGTTTTAGATCAGGGCTGCCCAACCCAGTCCCTGGACATCTACTGTCCTGTTGGTTTTCTCTCCAACCCCATTTGTGACTAACCTGATTTAGCTTTTATCGAGTTAATTATTAGAATCAGGTGTGCTAAATTGGAGTTGGAGAGAGCCTATAGGACAGTAGATCTCCAGGAACAGGGTTGGGCAGCCCCGTTTAAGATCCTTCAAACCATATTTGGACAACAAAGCAAAAGTGTCATGTTTTATGACGCTAGCTGTTAGCCGCTGCTTTTAAATGAGTGTTTTCCAAAGGAAACTACTTGTGTTGTGTTTCTGTTCACACTGAGCACAATACAGCTCCCAAGTGACCAGCTGTCTACAACCACCTCCACTGGGTGCCACGGTGATGAATCTCCATGATTGACAGCCCGTTGAGCCAATCACGCGCAACTAGAAAAATTACCCGATTCCTACACTCGTCATTTTCTCTAGTAGCCCTTCTGCCAGAGAAAGCCCTGAGCTGGAGTTTTGAGGATATTATAATGAAACGATTTAATAGTTTGAAGGTTGTTAGACGTTGAGAATGGTCCTAGCCGCCCGGTTGGTCACTCTGGGGGACAGGTGGTTGCTAGGAGCCACAGCACAAGGCAAAAGACTGCGGGGGGATTTTTTTTTGTCACGATTCACCTGTATCTCCCGCCCGACACAACCAGTTTGGGTGCAGTTTGTGACCATTGTGGCAGGGGTTAAAGCGATGATCCTGCACGTCTTCCTGATCTGTGGGCGGTACACCGCTCACCTCAGCAGCTACACCCCAACCAGGCAGAGGAGGTGGGGGTGGACGGTATGATCAGACCTTTGCATTTCTGTCTATGTTCATGTCCAGGTTCTTTTGACTCCAGCCGACCCCTGACCTTTCCAGAGTGTTGGCATCGGCATTGGCTGAGTAGTGGGGGCAGGGTAGAATGTTTTATTTTTATTCCAACTGACACGCATCCACTAGCAGCTGGGGTTCCAAGTCTTTGACAATTGATGTTGTCTGCAGTGCCGTGCAGGAATAACTGCGGTGAGGAAGTCCCTCGACCAAGAAATAAAACGGCAGACAATTTCTGCTACCCAAAAATGTATTTGAAGTGCCATTAATATTGTGCTGTTAAAGTAATGTAATGAAATCATGCTATATCATTGGTGCATCCCAGAACTGCTGCTGTCATAGTGGGTAACTGAAAACGTCAAAATGTAAATGTATACACACATTCACCACACTTTCATAAATATTTTAACGCAATCCATAAAGTGTTCATGGGTTGCATTTTGTTTGGTTCGGGAAGTGACAGATGGAAGTGGAAACGTTCAGCTGGGAGAGTTTGGCTTGTTGTTCTGGTAAGATGGCGTTGAACAAAGCATCCACAAAGAATAGTCCACAAACAGTGTTCATCCATACGTCTTTGACTTGGCAAGGTGTTGTAGAATGTAGTGTGTGATGGAAAAATCTGGAATGTGATGAGAATCTATTCTGTATAAATGCTCTTAAATTGCGCTTTAATGGTAAAGCGGCAAATGGAGAGAAGAAACCTATGCAAGTATTTCTTATATGTCCGGGGAAAAGAGAACCAGATGTCTCCTGTTATTCTCATGGCCTGGACATGAATACAAGGGGTGACCGGTGGTTTTTACATTTCATATGAGTTCTCCATGTCTCTTGGTTGAAACGTTTTGCCCTTTTAGGGAAATATCTTATGTGTCCTGTTGGCCACGCTAACTTAGATGAGTGTATACACATCTGCTCTATGCCCCAGAAAGAGGGGATTCGGAGAGGTTTCATTACGCTCTGTAACTCTGTCTTCCCCCAGAGCTCAGAATAATAGAATAATTGACTCAGAAACACTCACCTTTATATCTTTAACTAGAAATATCCACGACAAGGAGCCCATGTTGATAGTGTCGCACATAGGCCCAGTGGCCCTGTGGGGAAACGGCAGTGGGTCGAGGAGGGTGTCAGGGATGGTTTTACGATGTGACAGGAACAGGTGCTCAAGCGTTTCATTATGGAGGTGAGTGCTACAGGGGGGTGTATTCATTTAGGGTTAGGGTGGTTTGTGGAACAGAGATGGTGTGTTTGAAACAGGCATGGTACAGTGCATTGATCTAGTAAAAAGGTGAATGTGATTGAAAATGGGAGATCTGATCAGCATAGAGTTTACCTGTGACTGAGGAGATCAACTATATCTATTATATCTATTCTTTGAGGAAATCACATATTTACGTTCAGAGTATTAATTTGTTTACAGAGATTACGACTTGATTTTGAATCCTAGTTGTATAAGTGACAGATATATATCTTTTTCCTTTGGTTTGTCCAGATGTTTGCCGTCGTATTGTATTAGCTGGCATAGCTAAAGGTCGATGCATTTATTTTCAGGTTCCAACACTATACTCTTGTTCCCTCTCTTTCTCTCCATCCCAAGATGGCATGCCTTCACACGGAACACATCCACTTTTTTTCTACAAGGAAATAAAGATCTATTTAGTAGCAAGAGTAAATAACTACGCCGCGGGAGGCTATTATAAGGAAGGCAAGATCAGTTTATTCAATGGTTGCTAGTCAGCCGTTTCAGACCCTCATTGTCCACATAAACAGGCAGGTGCTCCACTAGTTTTGAGTGTAAACACTAAAATATTAACACAATCCATGGTGCTTCTCTCAGCCAGGAACAAACCCCCTCACCAGTCATCAAATATGAAAAACAACTCCCACACACTTCTTCCATTTACTCTGTTAGTGTTTCACTGCTGTCAGTCTTTTCACAACTTTTTGTCATCTTGCCTTGTATCTTGGCCTTGTTTTTGTATCTGTGAGGGTGTAGTTTTTTGCTACGGTTTTCTTTTGTCTCTTGGCTACTATAGTAACAGTGAGAAATGTGGAGCAGTGGCGGCTCATGGCTGGCTTAGGTGTAGGGATGGTGGAAAAATATTTTTATTTAAAGACATGTATCCACAAGTAGCTGGGGTTCCAAGATGTTGAAATAGCCAAAATAAGTCACTGAACTAGTATGTGGCATCAAAGTATCCGTACGCCAACTCCAAGCCCAAGGAGTAGGCCTGTCACAATTATGACATTTTAGTTGACGCTTAATTGTCGCACAGAGAATTGCTATTAACAATTTAATTGTTCATATTGTAAATTGTATACCACTATTATAGTGTAAGCCTAACAATATTGCAGGCCTAAAAATACATGTGAAGGATCCGGAGATGGTCCTTCAGATTTGTGGTGTTGGTGCTTTTGAGCGCCTCCTTTCTGGTGTAAATCTGGCAATCCATCCCTTCTAAATTATTGGGCACACCTCTTGCATTTAGCTTAAAAACAAAATGCGCCCAGGTTGATGCAGTTGTGTTAGGCATTGGAACTACCACTTAATCAATATTATTAACGATTGCACTTCACAAAATGCAACCGCAAAGCAATGACAAGTACATTTTCTTGCGCATTGTGACGTTTCACCTCTATGCTCTGCTTCAAAATGATAGCCTAGTTATTTGAAATAGTCTTCCTCACATAGAAAAACATGTTTCAATGCTCAGTTAATTAATTCAGTTAAAAACGAATCTACCGCACTTGGCCAGATTTGGATGTGGTAAAGCAGGTGTGTCGCATGAGTTGAAATTTTCCAACTGCGGTGCGGTGTTTTTCCATATGGTATCAGAAACGGATGTTGATTTACCACCAAAGGAGAGCTAATATGTAGTTTTCAACTATGTATTTATGGGATCACAAGAAAAGCTTTGACAGCTCAATATTTGTGGTAGCCTACAATATCAAAGTTTGAGACTTATGCTAAATATTTCACCCGATTGGTTAAATATTTGAGGGACATTTTTGTGTAAAATAAATATATATTTATATATATATATATTTGTATGACTTCAAAGTTTTCATTTCATCTACAACTTTGAAACCTAACTTTCCAGAACCTCCTGCTAGTCGCCTTGCTAGACGCTAACAAAACGAGGCACTCCCCCATCTTTGCAATGGTTATGAAGATGCGGTGATTGCGATGTTTGGGTAGATTGATTGTGATGTTTGGGTAGATTGATTGTGATGTTTGGGTAGATTGATTGCGATATTTAGGTAGATTGATTGTGATGTTTGGGTAGATTGATTGCGATGTTTGGGTAGATTGATTGCGATGTTTGGGTAGATTGATTGTGATGTTTGGGTAGATTGATTGCGATGTTTGGGTAGATTGATTGTGATGTTTAGGTAGATTGATTGTGATGTTTAGGTGGATTGATTGTGATGTTTAGGTGGATTGATTGTGATGTTTGGGTAGATTGATTGTGATGTTTGGGTAGATTGATTGTGATGTTTGGGTAGATTGATTGTGATGTTCGGGTAGATTGATTGTGATGTTCGTGTAGATTGATTGCGATGTTTGGGTAGATTGATTGCAATGTTTGGGTAGATTGATTGTGATGTTTGAGTTACGGCTATGTTTGGTAATTTTATGCCGTGCATGGTGTGAATGAGGCTTAACTAATGGAAACGGACATAATTTGTGTATTATTTGTTGATACGTTTGTACTTATTCAGATTAGAAAGATGATTTTGCAATAAATAAAAATTGTGCGAAAAAATCGTTGTTATAAAAAAAAAATTGCGATCTGGCTCAAATAATTGCAAGCAGCCAATTATGTAATAACTGCGACAGCCCTACTAATGAGCAAAACAGAAAATAATGTTGGACAATCTATCATATGTGGCTAGTATTTGGCTGCTGTTGAGAGTGAGTGAAGGCTCTGCTGTGGAGCATAGCAAGTCAACAAGAATCATGATTTTAAGTCACAACTGCAAAGGTTTTCATAGTTAATGAAAACTCATTAAAATATTTAAATTAAAAAATGAAATAAAATCCAACAATTCAGTTCTTCAGGACAATCAACTTTCATGTAAAGAGACGAAAATTAGTTTTAAAAAAACATGTTTCTGGTTATTCATTAATCAAGTCTGGCAAGTCCACAGGCTTGTGTTGAATAAAACACTTCATCCCAAATTGAAACTCCTGGCACGGCTAGAGTAAACGGGTCGATTGCTCTGAAAATTGGTAAAGAAACCCAGAAATTGAAGGAGGCTCCGAAAGAGGCTAGAGAAATAACCCTGTGTTCTGATGGACAGAGGAAGACAGGACTGACTTCTTCATTTATTGGCCTAATTAGCATGCTTCTATCCACGCCTGTCTGTTGAGGCGCAGCATGCGTCTCTCATTCATAAACTTACTCATCGTCGCTGACAAAGAGGGAGAACTTAGTCAGGGCTGTCAAGCTGCTGCCGAACTGTCGAGCGGCACTGGGGTGCCCCGGCACCTCCATGGTCTGTGGAGAAAATGTTCTCTGTCACTGTCATACCTTCAACACCGCAGTCTGTCTCCCCAACCTTTGTGATGTCGTAGTCCTGGCCCCTGCTTTTAAAAACAATATATCTGATCAAAGAATTTTGGTTTCAGAATCATAATTCACGACTTTGTTAATAATTGTTTTTTCAGTTACGGAATTCTACATTAACCAAATCCATGAACGGCCCAACAATGTTCTATATTACTGCTCCTTGGTGGCAACACATGATTTCTCCCAAACACAAACTGGGCCTACAAAACACAAAAGGTTCCTAGCTTTCCCAACATAGGCCACTCTGTGTCACTATAACATTAAAACTGAAAGCGGAGATGACACAACTAAATATGGTTCCGTGTAGCTTAGATATTTGAGCAAGACGCTTTGATTCTTACTGGGAGGAAAGTATGGGGGGATTGTACTCTGGAAAAAGTGTGTGCTAATGACTTACTTGAATACAAAAAAAATACATAATCACTGAACTACAAGAACATTGGTGTGCGATGGTGTGTGTCTCTTCACTGGTGAGATGGGTCAGACATTCTGAGTCGTAGGCCACCCGTGACTGGAGAACGGGCATTGAGAAGCCTATCAGTGGCTATTTCTCCCCTATGTAGGAAGGCCTTCCTGTGGGTCTGGTGGGTAGATTGGGACAGAGCCACGATAGGCTTTATAGGAAAGGCCTCGAAACCACTGAGGGGAGAAATAAGGCCTTTGGGAGTCGCCTTGGAGTCGTGGCGTTAACTACCGTCGCAAATTCCCGAGCTTTTGTTCAGTAGGCTAACATGGTCATGATGGTCGAGGACGACCTAGGTTTGACACCCAGTCAGTCACCACGCTACGCTGTGAAACGGTGTTTCCCTAACTCGTCTCACTTCCCATGAGGGGAACTTGTTTGAAGCTAAAGACACACACGTATACTTACACCTGTGACACACACACACACACACTGCATACATGAATAAAATATACGCACACACAAACACAGACCAGAGATGGACAGACGCTTCTTCTGTGGCTTCGTCGTGTTCGAAGATTAGGGAGGCGGGCGGGAGCATGACCCCAGTGTCCAATTTGACCTGTGACCCCTCCCGCTCAGCAACAATCCCAGACTCTCAAAACAATGAGTGATGGTTGAACTGTCTGTTGTAGACACTCCCGATAAGACAACAACAGGGATGGGCTGATCTCTCTGCGGTATTTCCACTGTGGCGCCGGAAGACCGTTTATCTATCAAGCAACAGTATCACGAGTGTGTTGTTGCTCTCAGTACCACGGATCTCTTCATTAAAAGTCCTCAGCGTCAGCGTAGATTAACATATAAATTAAATGCAGTGCAAATGAGGATGCTTAGAAAGCAACCAGACACAAAATATAATCTACTCATTTGGTTTCAATCCCTCTCTCTTCCCTCTCTCTCTCCGTCTCTTCCTCGCTTTCTACCGCTCTCTCATTCTCTCCGCTCTCTCTCCCTAATCTTTCTCTCTGTTTTCCCTCTCTCCCGACTCTCTCATTCTCTCTCCGTTTTTTTCTCATCTACTCACCTTCTCTCTCACTTTCTTGCGCTCTCTCTTTTAGTCTTCCTGAATCTCCCTCGTTCTCTCCCTCTACCTCCCTCCCTAGTTCTCTCTCTCATCCTACTGACTGACTGAGTAGGTGTCATGCTAGGTCTGTCTCTGTGACTCAGGGTGAATGTGCTGCTTTAATGTAATGTCTGACTCATGACTGGCGATTGCAGCTTCACAACAAAGAGGATAGATATACAATCTTTCCGGTACTATACTATAGCCCGGCCCAGGACCCAGCACTCCTTCTTCCTGGTACTATACTATAGCCCAGCCCAGGACCCAACCCTACATCTTCCCTGTACTATACTATAGCCCAGCCCAGGACCCAGCACTCCATCTTCCTAATACTATACTATAGCCCAGCCTAAAACCCAATACTCCTACTTCCTGGTACTATACTATAGCCCAGCCTAGAACCCAATACTCCTACTTCCTGGTACCATACTATAACCCAGCCCAGGACCCAACACTCCATCTTCCTGGTACTAGGATCCAGTCTCATGCTGGATGTGCTGGACTGATATGCTACATGGTCCAGACATGTGAGTTCAGGTCTATGTGGAGTTTAATGACAGGGAACATTTAGAATGTTGAATATGAGCAGACAGTGAGAATATGTTTAATAAAACATGACCACTTCAGGCCCATCATCTTAGCATATTTGTGAAATTATATATTTATGTATTCATGTAATTATCTATTTCCTAAAAAACTATCATCCAACCCTCATAGTCCGAGCTCTTGCCTTTAGGGAAGTACACACACACACACACACACACACCTACAAACACATTAACACCTAAACACACACATACTTAAACACTCACACACACCTACACACACACATGCACACAAACACTCTCACTTAAACAAACACAATCCTACACACACCTAAACACACAACCCAGTCTTAAACCCACTCACACACCTAAACACACACACACACACACATCTACACACAGGCACACACTTACCCACTGGCCAGTGGCCACATGATTGGGTCCCCATGGAAACCTTGTGCCTAGCGATGCGTTGCTGATCTGTTTTCTTTCTACAGTCGACTGCAGTGTATGTGTCTGTGTGTGTGTGTGTGTGTGTGTGTGTGTGTACCGGAGATTTGAACTTGGCCAAAGTCACTGTGATGGACGGGTTGTCCTTGGTCTTGTCTAGATCAATAAAGGGTCTACTACTTTGTCTTGTTGTCTATCTTTCTTTTGGTCTTTCTCTCCTGATATATTCTCCCCATCCCACTCTCTGTCCATCTGTCTCTCTTTCTTTTCTTTAAATCAGCATTATTTTTTTGTTACTACAATAGTTTGTTTACATTTCCATACGTTTTTTTAAATCCTGGCCCTTCGTGGGAATCGAACCCTCAACCCTGGCTTTGCAAGCACTACGCTCTAGCAGTAGAGATGGAGAGGACTGCTCTTCATCTCTCTCTACCCCCCTTTCTCTCCCCCTCTCTCTCCCCCTCCCTCACCCCCCCAATGGCATGTGTTAGGTGCTTCTCTATATGCCGGGCCACGGTGCTCCTCTGAGCCAGTTCTGATAATGATGATTACAGAGACTGATAGTGAGAGGGGTTGGTGCCACAGTGAGACTCCTGGTAGTTTTGGGGACATCTACCTATGAGTCCCACCATCTTAAAATCAGGATGAACGAAAGCGGCGTAGCATGCTTTCTGAAAGTGATTCAGTAGGTTGCTGGTCGGAGACGATGAATCAAAAAACATACTATATCCCACCAATCTGAGTGGGGGTGAAGATATAGTATGTCGCCCCCCCCCCCGTCCCCCCCGTCCCCCCCCAGGTCAATCTCCATTCCTCTCCCTCTATCTCCTTGTCTCTCATCGCTCTGGCTGTGTGACTCTCTCTGTGAGGTTGTTAGTCAGACCTGGGGAAATCACTAATTAGCATGTTCAGAAATGTAAATGAGGTGCGCCTCACGCTGTCCACCAATAGGATGCCATCCCTCCTGTCAGCCGTCAGAGAGAAGGCATCTACCCTATCGTCTGACTGTAGCTTACAGCCTATAGGTTACGAGTGTTGTTGGTGTGTGTGTGTGAGTGTGTGAGTGTGTGAGTGTGTGAGTGTGTGCGTGTGTGCGTGTGTGCGTGTGCGCGTGTGCGCGTGTGCGCGCGTGTGTGTGTGTGTGTGTGTGTGTGTGTGTGTGCGCTTCCAAGGTGGGTTAACTCAGTTTGTGTATTTGGAGGGGGTGAACAGAGGGGTCGAGAGAGAAAAAATAGAGAAGAGAGAGAGAGGAGTGAAAGATGACCGAGGAGAGAGAGGGGAAGGGAAAATAGAGAGGAGTGACAGAGAGACAGAGAGAGAGAGGGAGGAAGGAGAGAGAATGAGATAAGGGGCGAGGGAATGAGAGAAAGTGGAAAAGACAGGGAGATAGAGAGAAGATTGTATGAGCGTGGAGAAGTGAGATGGCAGTCAGGGATAGATGAGTCATAATGCTGTGATCCACTGGTCCTTCTGCCCTGCCCAACAGACAAATCATAAGGCTATTTTGATTTCTATTATTACGACATTATAGCTCAGGGGATCCTCAGATGTGAAGTAACCAGCAAATCTCCTGTTATTCTATTACGTATGTAGATGTTCCTGAAACGGTATTTGAATCAGCTGAATGGTAGTTTGGACCTGGTCAGGGTGGAAAGTAAATCCAAGTTGTCTGTGCTGTTGACTTTGCAACTGAGCATTGTTTGTGCACAGAGAGGCGCTTTTTAAATTACTTATCCAAACAAATCCCCTCTTTTTCTATCCTCTCCTCTGCTCTCTCTCTGTCTCTCCTCCCTCCTTCTCTCAGGTAAGCTGAGCAGGCTACAAATTTTTAAATCTGTGAAATAAATCTCCTGTCTTTGTGCTGAGTTTTGATCTCAGTTAGTGACACAAGTGTCTCTTCAATTTAAGGTTGCAAGCACACATAATATCAGAGAAGAGACAGCAGTCGGTCTTGAAGTTTAAAGAAGGATGGTTTGCATGAGAAGTGGCAGAATAACAATGGTAACATCTTATGGTTAACTGTTGCTTGGAGACAAGTCTCTTAGGCCTGGCTAAGTCAAATTTTAGAAATGTGAACAAACCAGTTCGGACCCGGTTTAAAGTAACGTCTCACAACATGTCAACACAACACACTAACTACCGTGGCTGACAACCAGCCGGGAGCTAATTTAACAGTGTACAATAATTCCAAGTCGTTCCTGTCAATATGAACATATTTTTTCAGTGATAGCGACATGCTCATTAGCTAGCGTTAGTCCCTGGTATAGCAACATGCCCATTAGCTGGCGTTAGTCCCTTGTATAGCGACATGCCCATTAGCTAGCATTAGTCCCTGGTAAAGCAACATGCCCATTAGCTAGCGTTAGTCCCTGGTATAGCAACATGACCATTAGCTAGTGTTAGTCCCTGGTATAGCGACATGCCCATTAGCTAGCGTTAGTCCCTGGTATAACGACATGCCAATTAGCTAGCATTAGTACCTAGCATAGCTACAGGCCCATTAGCAAATGCTAGTCCCTGGCATAGTTACATGCCCATTAGCTAGTGTTTGTCCCTGGCATAGCTACATGCCCATTAGCTAGTGTTAGTCCCTGGGATAGCACCATATGGGTCTTACCGATGTTGTGTTGCTTCCCACTGGCGGCCAATGCCGATTTTTGCCCTGCAGCTGTATGGTGTCACCAGTAGTTGCTAGCGTGGTCAACATTTTTCATAACATTGCTAAAGTGGCTGGCCTCGCTTGCTAAATTCTAAACTTTTAGCATAGTGCAACGGGGGCGATAGTAAGATGCTTTGTGGGTCAGTGTTTTTAGAGGTGCACTGGTTCACCGGACAGTGGAGTTTGCAAATTATTTTTTCAGTAGTACGTGTAGATACGCCAGAACATCTCTTTTCTTCAGAACTGCGTTTGAACACAGGTGTTGTAATGGCTTCATTTAATAATTTTTTTTTTAAAAGCACACTTCTTCCAAAACTTTCATTTTTCTCCATGTGCTGCTCTTGCAAACAGCATTGAATCACACTAACCATGTCTTCCACAAGCATGTGGCGATGAGATGTCCTGAAATATAACATCCAATAGAAATCTTAGTGCTAGGAGCCAGCGCTGTTCAAACCTTTTTTGAAAAACAGTAGTTTCCAGACCTCTGAGGAAGCATGAAAAGAGAGGTGTGGCCTCACAAGACTACTACAGATGTCAGATGTGTCTGAGCTTGGGAGACCAGGGATTATTATTTCTCTGCGTTCAGTCGCGGTGTCTCCTCTGTCACACCGCTTGTTTTAAACCAACTCTGTGTGTGTGTTCTCAGGTGTGTTGTGGAACCTGTCATCATGCGACGCCCTAAAGATGCCCATCATTCAGGATGCGCTGGCCGTTCTGACAAATAGCGTCATTATCCCCCACTCCTCCTCCTGGGACTCCACCCACAATCTCCATGACAATCGCAAGCAACAAACACACACCTCCCAAGTGCTGCGCAACGCCACCGGCTGCCTCAGGTGAGTGAGAGAACACCCACACACACACACACACACACACACACACACACACAAACAACTTCCATGGGTGAGCACGCCTGTCCTGTGCGTTTACATACCTCATTCAGTGTGGGGAACACGTTCTTGTTTGAGTCCGTTGTGACATGTGGCTGCCATAAGATTTACCACATCCTGTAATGTTTAACCTGGGGGAAAGCAACTAGATGCGGGCCGATGTTCGATATTTTTTTCAGTTGTTTAACCAGGCAAGTTGATTCAGAACCCATTATTATTTTACTGTGTGTATATTATATACTGTATATGTAAGTATATATGTATACATACATACAATCTAACTGGGAATATTTTTTAGTGTGGGGTTAGAGTTAGCTCAGTTGCACATATTTATTGAAAAAAGCAATAGTTACTCTATGTGCATGGTCCTCTCCACCCTTTTGTAGCTTAAACTGTTTAAAAGGTAGAGCTGCATTTATATGAGGAGAATAGCAACCACTCTGTTTATTTATTTAACTCCCATCCTTTATTTAACCAGAGAAGTAACTCTGAGATATGAATCTCTTTCTCACGTGTGGCCTGCCTAAGAAAGCAGCATAAAACAACAGTGTAAAACATTAGAAAATCACAACAAAAAAAGTACACTAACGTTTGAAAGGCCAAGCTTTTTGGAGCAGTCTTCTTGCCAACGTGGAGTCATTTTGACTCAGATATTCAAACGGAGTAATAAATGATTCGTATATGCTACTGGAAAAAAATATAATTTGGTTGTGTTCACGAAGGTCGGGTATCATTAGAATACAAAAAGGCAGAATTTCCAATAACACAATAGCATTTTCATTACTTTGTTTCTGTAGGCCATCTGTGGCTGTGCACTCATGTGAAACCCTGGTTACTCTTGGAAAGAGAGATATTTTGAAATAGAGCTCGTCTCATGAATTTTCCCAAATTATTGGGAAATGATATGGGCTTTGGATACCTCAAAGTATTTTTTTCCCCGATAATCTATGAAGTAAAAACAAATGAATTACTTGACCTTTATAGTGGTAAGCGGTACAATGGTGCCTGGAGAGTTTAAAGAAGAAGGTTGATACAACTTGACATTTGTGTTAAGCAGACCTATACTCTGTGAATAATTAAATGCTCTAATGTCAGATCCCTCTGCAACCTGCTCTGAGATGATTATTACAATCGCATTTAGCAACCAAACAAAGCTAGAGATACTCCCTTGACCACAGTTCCAGGAATAGTGACTGATTTTACGACTGGTTAGAATCCATAAAGGTTGCACTAACAAATGACTGGGTTTCTTATCAGGGTATTGTTTTTTTTTAAATGTATGCACTCGATAAATCGTACTCCTATTGCAATGGACTTAATGGTGCATTATGTAGTCTTTGCATTGTAATATTAGAAAATGTCCATATATACCTATCTGGTAATTGTGGGACAGATCCATTGTGATCATCAGACGGGACTTGAATTGCACACCTGACTAATAATTGGATAGATCCCTACTTGCTGGTCATTGCCAAATTGCTCCGTTTTACCAATAATGTGAGGTAGCAAGACATTGTAATATATGATCCCAGCCTGCTCACCTTTTCTCTACAACTGGTTGGCCCTGCACCATGCAAGATGATGGTGAGGGTTACCTAGCGTATGCCTGCCTTGACAAAAACTTGATAAGTATACTAAATAGGCCTATTCATGTTTAGGTAGCAATGTTGGTATTAAGGTCAGTTTGAAAATTTGGCAATTACACTGCCGATGTGAAAAACCCTACTCTTACGATCAGTGCTATGGAATCTTTAGTGACCACAGAGAGTCAAGACCACCTGTTTGATGTAAATTCAACGGAAATACAGTATAACAGGTAATGTTCCCTTCCCTGCCCTGGGACATTGAGGTTTGATAGTTAGACCAGAGGGAAGAGTGCCCTTTACTGCCCATCCGAAACCACTTTTGGTAGCTTCTGGTCTCCTATCCAAGAACCAACCACGCCAACCCTGCTTTGCTTCAGAGGCCAATCAGCAGTGGGTTTCCTCTGCCAGCACCACAGGAGATCTGTACCGGAAAGAGGCCTTTGCTTCTTTTGAATATCAGAGGAGAAAATTAGACCTTCTTCAGATATCTGTAGATAAGAGACTGTGAGATAGATCTACCTTCTATGTTTAAGTGCATCAGTCTCTGCCAAATAAAAAAAATATAATCTGACCTAATCAACTTCAGCTAGCCGTGGTGTTTGGGGGGCTGGCTGTGAGACTTCCAGGGGGGCTGTACCAACTTCATGAGGATTTGGGCGGTAACAGTTTTTTTTGGTGTTCACTATGCCTGGGTTGTTGTTTTAACAAGGCTTCCTTTAATGAGGCTTTGACTGTTTCCTTTTGTTTTGTTCATTGTCTTATCTCAAAAGAAGCACCATTAACGTTTTCTGCATTCAAATACTTCCACCCTCCTTGCTTCATAACGACACACGTTCTGGAAATGCTTAGCCACTACTGTTTGGTTATCCGTAATCGTGCAGCGCGCGTGTGATGGACAAAGCAAATTGCCTCTGGATTTAATTAAATAATTATGATTCTTTTTTTTTCTTTTTGGTGGGGATGATTTTCATTAGCATTGCTAATGGTGGCAGAAGTGAGTAGACAGATGTGGACCCTATACAACAGATAGGTGCAGTCGCATTTTCGGGAAGTTTTGAATACATTTCACTGATGCATTCTGTTCATCGTATGTTAGGATAAACTTGGGCGAATGGAATCATTTTCAAATAAGTTAAACACATTTGGGAAATTTCCACCTGCTGTGTGGTATAATTAATGCACACGACAGTGCACAAAGTGATGATTCTCTGACTCTCACTATCAGCCTCGCATAACATATTCATGTTTTTTCATCTTTTCTGATCTCTTTAACTTTCTGTACCTTTCCCTCTTTTCTCTTTCTCTTTGTATGTCCTTTTCTTTCTCTTTTCCCCCCTTCCTCCTCTCTCTTTCTTGTTCTGTAGCTCTGGGTGGTATCCATAGCAACAGATACAGGCCTAAACTTGGTTAAACTTGGCGTGGGTGTGTGTCTGTGTGTGTGTGTGTGTGTGTGTGTGTGTGTGTGTGTGTGTAAGAAACTCCTTAGGTGGTGGCATAGCATCACTGTCTACATCATTATTGTATATCGAATCTGCTGTGGACTGGCATGTACCATGTAAACGTGATCCTTAAAGAACTCATTTACCCATAAACAACACTTAGAGGAAAATCGAGCATCGATGTATAGCAACACATAGAATGCAGTTATGTAAAATTCATGTGCACGGCCCCTGACAAACACAGCCTTGAGTGATGTGAAATGTAGTTTTTGAGCAACAGAGTGGGGATGGTAGATATTACTACTTATGCTGTCGGTTTGACTGCCTCAGGGGGAATCACTGTAGATGCCATGGTGGCAAACGTGTTATAGAGAACTAAGCTGTGCTGTGTATGTGTGCGCGTGTGTTTGTGTGTGCGTGTGTAATGCACTCTCACTAACACGCACGCACACGTACACACAAAAAATGGGATTCAGGACAAATCAGATTATGAAGCCTAGGTCTCTTCAGACACGTTGAACCGTGTTCCCCCCAGAGACACACACACACACACACACCCACACACACACACACACACAACCTGGAAGAGATGTTTTTGTCACCGCAAATCTCAAAAGGAGGAAGTGGGAGGGAGGCAAGGGCGAGAGAAGGAAACGGCAAGAGACCAACCATGCTTTCATGCTCTGAGCAGACCTGTGTGAACAGTCTCACACCAGAGGACATGAATCAATCTACGTCACTGGAACATTCTTCTCGCTTGGCGAGGGAATTCTTTGGAAAAGTATTTCTCAGGCATTTTAATTATTTCAAAGAAAGAGATTCCAATAGCTCTGAGAGGTTTGTCGTTGTCCTCGGGTCTGTCAGTGTTCCCACATCTCTCACAAAGTGTTCAGGGCTCTTTCTGTGCAAACTCCCTCAACTGAGTTCTGAATTCTGAAATTCTAATCAGTGTTCTGAACCTTCACACAATGTTCCATAGGTTCTCAGAGTTAAAAATCTTCACAGAATGTAGTGTTCTTTTGCTTCTGAATATTCCAAACCTGGGGTAAGGAAGTAAATATTCCTCAAAATCCACCAGTGCTGCCCATTCAGATTTTCCACAAAATAAAATCTTGTTGATTCTCTTAAGTGACATGACAGTTTTTTTGTGTTTAAATGAGCACATATTGGTGATATCGTTATCAACTTCATACCACTTAAAAATAGAATATAGCCCTCATCAGCCCTCAAAGTTGATGTGTTAAAAGCAGGAAAAATGGGCAAGCGTAAGGATCTGAGCAACTTTGACAAAGGCCGAATTGTGATGGCTAGACGACTGGGTCAGAGCATCTCCAAAACTGCAGCGCTTGTGGGGTGTTAGTTAGTATCTATCAAAAGTGGTCCAAGGAAGGAAAAGCGGTGAACTGACGACAGCGTCATGGGCGGCCAAGGCTCATTGATGCATATGGGGAGTGAAGGCTGGCCCGTGTGGTCCGATCCAACAGACCAGCTACTGTAACTTAAATTGCTGAAAAAGTTAACGCTGGTACTGATAGAAAGGTGTCAGAACACACAGTGCATCGCAGTTTGTTGTGTATGGGGCTGCGTAGCCGCAGAACAGTCAGGGTGCCCATGCTGACCCCTGTCCGCTGCCGAAAGCACCTACAATGGGCATATGAGCATCAGAACTGGACCACGGAGCAATGGAAGAAGGTGGCCTGGTCTGATGAATCACATTTTCTTTTACATCACATGGATGGCCGCGTGCGTGTGCGTTGCTTACCTGGAGAACACATGACACCAGGATGCACTATGGGAAGGAGGCGAGCCGGCGGAGGCAGTGTGATGCTTTGGGCAATGTTCTGCTGGGGAACCTTGGGTTCTGCCATTCATGTGGATGTTACTTTGACATGTTCCACCTGCCTGAGCAATGTTGCAGACCATGTGCACCCTTTCATGGCAATGGTATTCCCTGATGGCATTGGCCTCTTTCAGCAGGATAATGAGCACTGCCACAAAGCAACAATGGTTCAGGAATGGTTTGAGGAACACAACAATAAGTTCAAGTTGTTGACTTGGCCTCCAAATTCCCCAGATCTTAATCCAATCGAGTATCTGTGGGATGTGCTGAACAAACAGGTCCGATCCATGGAGGCCCCACCTCGCAACTTACAGGACTTAAAGGATGTGCTGTCTTGTTTCCAGATACCACAGAACACCTTCAGAGGTTTAATGGAGTCCATGCCTCGACGGGTCAGGGCTGTTTTGATGACAAAAAGGGGACCTACACAATATTAGGCAGGTGCTCATAATGTTATGGCTGATCAATTGTATATATCAATTATGGCCTATGGACGGGAGTTCTACTCCAGTGTTCTAAACACTTCACAAAGTGTTCTGTAGTTTCTTAGTGTTCTAAACCTACACATAGTGTTTTGTGGTTTCTCAGTGTTTCAAACCTTTGCAAAGTGTTCTATGGTTTCTTAGTGTTTCAAACCTTTGCAAAGTGTTGTGTTGCTTCACATTGTTTCAGACCTTTGCATAGTGTTCTGTAGTTTCTTAGTGTTCTAAACCTACACATAGTGTTTTGTGGTTTCTCAGTGTTTCAAACCTTTGCAAAGTGTTCTATGGTTTCTTAGTGTTTCAAACCTTTGCAAAGTGTTGTGTTGCTTCACATTGTTTCAGACCTTTGCATAGTGTTCTGTAGTTTCTTAGTGTTTCAGACGTTTACATAGTGTTCTGTAGTTTCTTTGTGTTCAAAACCTTTACTGAGTGTTCTGTAGCTTCTCAGTGTTCCAGACTTTCACATTGTCCTCTGTAGCTTCTCAGTGTTCTAGACATTCACATTGTCCTCTGTAGCTTCTCAGTGTTCCAGACCTTCACATTGTCCTCTGTAGCTTCTCAGTGTTCCAGACCTTCACATTGTCCTCTGTAGCTTCTCAGTGTTCTAGACATTCACATTGTCCTCTGTAGCTTCTCAGTGTTCCAGACCTTCACATTGTCCTCTGTAGCTTCTCAGTGTTCTAGACATTCACATTGTCCTCTGTAGCTTCTCAGTGTTCCAGACCTTCACATTGTCCTCTGTAGCTTCTCAGTGTTCTAGACATTCACATTGTCCTCTGTAGCTTCTCAGTGTTCTAGACATTCACATTGTCCTCTGTAGCTTCTCAGTGTTGCTGACCTTCACATTGTCCTCTGTAGCTTCTCAGTGTTCTAGATATTCACATTGTCCTCTGTAGCTTCTCAGTTATCTAGACATTCACATTGTCCTCTGTAGCTTCTCAGTGTTCTAGACCTTCACATTGTCCTCTGTAGCTTCTCAGTGTTCCAGACATTCACATTGTCCTATGTAGCTTCTTAGTTTTCAGATCATCACATAGACATACACAGTGAGACCTTTTTTAACATGACCACACCCTTAGGTAGGGTATATACCATGGGGTGGTTGTGTCAATCCAATGTTAAAGGACCTACATTACTCATAACCTCTCAACAGCTAGATTTTATTCCATAAACATTTCGGATATGCCCTGTTGGTCATTTTGAACATATTTACATATTTAATCAACAAACTCTGTTATTATTGAAAACAAAGAGAACACTCTGTGTGTACTTCATCTCCGTTCCAGACTCCATCACCTGCTACTTTATAGCAGTGTGTTTGTGTGTGTCCCTCTAGAAAGATGTGTGGGTGGTAAAACTGAATCAATCTCTGGGATCATAGATGACGTTGATGTGATGCAGACGGGAATGGACTGGTGGCATCAGGTGTGTGTGTGTGTGTGTGTGTGTGTGTGTGTGTGTGTGTGTGTGTGTGTGTGCGCGCGTGTGCGCGTGTCTGCGTGTGTGTGTGTGTGTGTGTGTGTGGTGAGTGAGAGAGAGAGAGAGAGAGAAAAAAAGAGAGTGGCCGTCTAAATGCAAATATGAAATGAGGCATCTAATGAGGGTGATGGGTCCATATGTCCTTTAATAGGCAGCTGTACCCAAGTGCTACCCTCTCCCCTCCTCCTATTTCTCTGCCTATCTCTGTCTCTCTCAATTCAACTAAATTCAAATTGCTTCATTGGCATGACGTAGCAATTGTCATGTGGAAAAGTAACTACATCCCCCTGGGAAGTTGTCTTTTTTAAACTTATTTGGACAGGTGGATATTTGAGCTAAATTCCCATCGCGTTAATGGATAAAGATAACCCAATTTAACAAATCATGAAACTAGAATCGGGTTCACCAAAACAGGTGCAAATGATTAGAAAATCCTTACATAGTACCTTGGGAGTGTCCAGCCTTCCATGAAGATTAGAAACGTCTTCTTCTTCTGGTTTGGTCGGAACCTTATGGGTCTGTGGTAACACATCATGCTAAGATCAAAGGACCCATCCGAGACCATCAAAAGCAGGATTATTGACGCCCATCATTCTGGGAGGACTCTGAGAGCTTTTTCAAGCAATTTATCTGACAGTCTATCTAATGGATCATCTACAAATGGAGAAAATTTCAGACCACTAGAAATCTACGTTGGTCTATTCACAAAATGCAGGCAAAAGATGTTCACAGATGTCTCTAAGAACTTCAGAATAGCATCAAGGGATCTACAGACCTCTCTTGCCACAATCAATGTCAAAGTGCATGAGTGAACTGTCAGAAAGAAACTGTGCAATCTTGGCCTACATTGTCGGTCAGGAAGGAAAAAGCCTCTGTACTCAAAAAAGAACATCAAGATGTGACTGACATTTGTCAGGCAACGCCTGGGTAAAACGACAGGATTTCCCCTGGTTGGTAACCAGAGTTCTAGGGGGGTGTACATCCTTTTTCATACAACTATAGTTGTTAATTTTTTTTTTCAACTATGGTTGTTAATTTTTTAACTCCAAAATGTAATAACACATGCCTCATACAAGCCCTGAAGTATTGCATAATTATTGAGCCAATGCCCCATGGTCCTGCATGGCTAATTAGCAAGCCAACTAAATTAAGACTATATATAAGTTTAGAAGCCGGCAGTGTTTAGCTACTAGGTGTCAAAGGTCTAAACGTTATGTTTCAGAATAGGCTGTGGTAAACACACCTCACAATTCCCATGAACTGCAATGTCTACATAAAATGTGCATGCTGCCAACACTGGATTAAACATTTGTACGTATAAAATGTGACCATATATCATAAATACACAGTATATATGTATAAAAAGAGGGATTGGAAATGATTCACACTGATGGAAGTCACAGGCTGTCTGCAAAATTGAAGCTGATTCACAATTACTAACAATTCGCATGTGATATTAGGAAATATTATGAAATACAAAAACTGTTCCCTAGGTTACTTCTAACATAAATACCTCTGTAATTCAAGTCCCTCTCTCTCGTTAAGTGTCTCCCCCCTTCCATCTGTCTCTCACCCTCTCTCTTTCTCTCCTTCCCCTCCCTCCCTCCCTCCCTCCCTCCAGCCCCTCCTCTCTTCTTACGGCTCTTTCTGACTCTCTACGGTGTTTATTAAGGCAGCTATGATTAGATCGATGTTGCTGGCAGCAGCTGTGTCAGGTATTAATATTTTGGCTGTGGTTTCTGTTGTTCAGGCATTCTCTACTGCCAAGTTGTTGGCATTTTGCATGGAACACACACACACACACACACACACGCACGCACGCATGCACGCACGCGCGGCAAAGTCGCGCGTGAACGTGCACGCACACACATTTAAAGCGCACACACACACACACACACACGCACAGGACCGATACTTCCGACCAATACGAGGGGACGATGTCGAAGGTGGTGGGCCCACTGGGAATGCCAACAGACACCCAGAAGCCTGCTGGGAAATAGAGCCTTACGTCATTTCTAATGAAAGGTGGAAACACATCCAATTTTTCTGAGCACCTGAGGCATCTGTAGGCGTTTCGTATTTGTGCTTGCAGACAACCTGACCTACATAAAGGGTTAACGCAGGTTACGAGTGACACCCAGTAGCTTGCTGTTAGCCAGTGGGCCTCCAGGGAAACGGCTATTTCATGCATGAGGTTAGTTAAAATTTCGTACCGTTCGCTTGGAGTTGGGCGTGTCGGCCATACCTCAGTCAGCGAAACACGCGTCTTCACGGCTGAGGGGCCATGCGTCCTGGGGACCCCACCGGCGCCCCCCACACAGCCATCATCGGCACACCCCCCTCTGACAGAAACGTATTCCCGCAGCTGTGTCTCTAACACACATGTTGTCTCCCACAAATTTCGATTGTTCATGCGATGCTCACAGATAGGTGCTAGCAGTTTTGTGGCAAAAATGTCTATTTTAGAGACAAGGAGGGAGCAAAATATATAATCTAGCATTATCAGGTGAACATCAGAGCAGTATTGCATTCACGTTAGGCTGCTTTTCTTTATGAATTCAACATCCATAGCTGCTTATGCGCATTAGAGTTCATTCATTGTCTTGCCACTGTTAGCACAATTAGTTGACATAAATATATAGCCTTACTAAATAAATGTTTATAACATTTACTAAATAAATGTTTTTTGGCGTTCATGCAAGTGGACGTTTGTCTCTTGTCTGCAGTTTATATAACTGCAAGGTGCTCACTGCAGCCTATCAAACTGTGCAGAATGGGTCTTGAGTGAATCCAGAATAATTTGCAGTCAAAGATGAAGACTGACCCAGGACAATATTGACATACTGGTGTTCCTCTCAAAAAGTATTTTTTTGAAGTTGCAAGTAGATATTAAAGTATCAACGAATGCATGAATATTTGGCATTCATCATTACAGTTTTCCTCAGTGCTTATTTTAAATCAAAGTAGCTTATAATTTTCTTAATGTATATTACGATTAAATGGTCATTGTTAGTAAAAACGGTTTGATTTATTACTTTTTTGCAGAAACGGGAATCAAGAATTGTGTAATTTCATTGGTATTGTTCAAAAGGTCAAAATTCAGGTTTTTTGACATCCTTAACCCACACACCCGCTCATACTCATTATGATTTAATTCTTATCAGGTCAAACATGACGACTCCTGTAGAGAGTTTACCTTCTTTTCTACACAGGGGCTTGATAACTCATGCAGCTTTTTGGTTCATGGCCAAAGGAGAGATGAAAAGCTATTGCTCATGTTGGAATAATCAGTGTGTGTTTGTGTGCGTCTGTGCATGTGGATGTGTTTATGGGTGCTCGTGCGCATCAGCGTGTCTAGAATTTATCACGGAAGGAGCACTCAAGCTCTAATCCTGTTGAATCTTCTGGTGGCTGCCCCTACAATTGGTGTTGCACATACTGTACACACACGCACACGCACACGCACACACACACACACACACACACACACACACACACACACACACACACACTTGTTTTACTATACTCGTGAGGACTTTTTTGAGATCACAAGAGATTCCCATTAAAAATTCCATATTTTCTATATCCTAGCCTTAACCCCTAAAACCCCATTATAACCCTGACCTTAACCCCAACCCTGAAAAAAACAATTTAGTGAGGGCTGACAAAATGTCCTCACTAGTGATGATTTGCCATGTGTTACTATACTGAGGACATCTGGACCTCACAGGTATAGAAATACACACACACATGGGGGAGGAAAACAGATTGGATTCTCATACACACACACACACACACACACACACACACACACAAAGACACACCCACCAACCCACCCACACACACACACTCTGTTGCTTCTTCAGTCACCCTTAGGTTATTCATTTCTCGGAAAGCAAAATATAGCCATCTGATGCTAATCGTTTTTTACACTTCCTACAGCTTCATTATAGAACTGTTGATTTCAAATGTTACTCTAAGCCAATTAGATATGCGACAATGCAGTGGTTGCTGTCTGAATACAATGTACCATGTTGAAGCAAAACTGCTCACAAGAGGGTAGATGGTCATTCAACTGCTAAGAATAACACATATAAAAGTCTTTAATGTGTGCTTGATGAAATAGTGTGCTAAATGTGTTCAATAAGTAATTAGCTAACAAAGTATGCTAATTGATTAGACGGGATTTATAGAGAGTGGCAAGTAATAAATTAGCGATGTTAGCTCTAAAAGCTAATGGGCTCATTAACTGCTGGATATGACCAGTGACCTGTGTGGAGATTTACACACGCAAGGTTAGGACAGTGTGTGTGTGTGTGTGTGTGTGTGTGTGTGTGTGTGTGTGTGTGTAGGTGTGTGTTTGTGTGCGCGTGTGTGTGCACATGTTTATTCTCAGCAGTGTTCTCCTTCAGTAGATTTATGATAATCTGTCTCAGAGGTTTATCAGTGCAGGTTAGACTATTTCACTTCCTGTCTGCAGGGTTTTGAGCACACACAAACGCACACACACACACACACACACACACACACACACACATGCACAGACACACACACACACACACACACACACACACACACACTGTCAAGCTGTGGGGCGTGACATCAGGTGTGGGTAGCTGGTTTCCATTTCACAAGCTCTGTTTGTACTTTCATTCTCTTTTTTGTTCTTTTTGAAGATTTCATCACCTGTTCTACAATTCCAACCAATCAGCTGAGGAGTAGGCCTCTCACTGTATCTACCCCCTCTCTCTGTATCTACCCCCTCTCTCTGTATATACCCCCTCTCTCTGTCTCTACCGCCCTGACTACCTTTCTGTCTTTCTACCGCTCTGACTACCTTTCTGTCTCTCTACCACACCTATATCTTTCTGTCTCTCTACCACTCTGACTACCTTTCTATCTCTCTACCG
>JACXGI010010317.1:0-27897 GCA_016801175.1 Esox masquinongy
ATATCTCCATGATGTCTATAAAAAGTCATTGTTAATGGGTTGGGTAAAGCGGATATCTCCATGATGTCTATAAAAAGTCATTTTTAATGGGTTGGGTAAAGCGGATATCTCCATGATGTCTAGTCTGTGTATGTGTCTAGTCTGAAAGAAATTAACACCCTCATCTGTCAGATGAACACTTTGTCCAAACTCCCATTAACAAACATATGCACAGCAAGCTAAGAACATTGTTTGTAAAAGAGCAAAAACCGTCTGGGTCTCAGTATGGACTTTATAGATTGTTCTTCTTTTGTTGGAATTTAAGAACCACCTCCAATATTTTACCTATTACTACAGCCAACTACCAGCTCATTGTCCAGTGGGGTTTTGTTCTAATGGTGATAATTAGAAAGTTAACTACAGTAGTTGCATTATTTTCCCCAACGATGATCTGCTGCCATTGCACACTCCGAGTCCTGTGTTTCACCGATTGCACAATCCAATAGATATGATTGTCCTTGTTCAATAGAGCCTTTGGACGTGTGTCAATGATGTTCTTTTCTGCTATGACATTGCAAGATAACTAGGTTCAGTAATTTTCTCTGGCTTTGTAAAAACCCCTTGAAGGCATACAGTACTTTTCAAAGCAGTTATTTGTTTGGGGTGTGATTCAAAGAGTGGTTAGGAGTACTTCGGGTGAGAGCTAGAGCAGTCACTATCATTATTTCAATACCTACTAGAACCAGAATGTAAAGCACCTGCAGATCTTCAGGTTTTACTGAAATGTCAAAAATTCTCCCATGTTCTGTCACTCTGCAAAGGCTTACCTAGAAGTTGCACTACAGCCATCAAGCGTTCAGCATTGCCATCAGCCGTCAACTGTTATGGAATGGCTCCATTGAAATAAATGACAGCTGCTACACAACTCGCGTTGCGTCGCGCCCAATGACAGCGTCCAATCTTAACGAAACACTGAGATTCAATTGTTGACGGCCGACACGCATGTTTCATTCTGTCTTTGAATTGAAATAATAAGAAATAGATTCATCTTTGGGGACAGATTGGGTGTCTTGACTCATTAAAAAAAATTCATACAAATAATGGTAACTGATGGGCCTATTATGCATGGGGAAAATGACAGATTTGCAGTAGATGTTTGTTTTAGCTCTGTGGGCTGCTGGCATTACTTTTGTCAGCATATTTTCTGGAGTAACGTTTTTTTGGAAGATGCCTCAGGTCAGCTGTTGGATGATGGACGACGAACAACTTATCATAGAAGTGGAGAGGTATATGTTTTTGTAAGTCCCAGGTCACCCCGGGTATAAAGAAATTACTATGAAGGAGCAACTAAATAATTGTGAAAAACCTAACCAAAGATATTTTACTTACCCACTATTATAAAATTACGAGCTTCACATGCTCTTTTCTTTTGAAAAACTGTACTGTGAAGCAGGTAAAACATTATATTGACACGGCACTGATGACAATGCAACACCACACGTATAAAGTATCCAGGCTGTTAGCACACATTGCTTTCTTGTCTTTAAAGCAAGGTTGGTTGTGCATTTTTCTTTAAGGGAATGTCAGTTGTTTTGAGAAGCATTACAGTTATTGGATTCCTACATCTACCGTCCCACCAATCAACAACTAAAACCCACTCACCCTTCTTCCTAATTGATGTATGTATTTGCAATCCACATTTAAAATCAACTCTGGGCCAGCTACAGCACCTTGACAAAATGTTCTTAAAGATAAGGGCTTAGTTGCGGTCCCCCCACGTCACAGGCTCTATACGTGTGTCTGCTGTCTTTTTATTTAAACTACTATGAGTTAAAGGACTGTAAGCTTTCCAGAACTGCACTGGAGTATATATAAACAATCAGTCTTTAGTAGATCACTTACCTCTAGTAATTTGTTTTTATTTTTACAGAGATGTCCCTTTTTATCTTATTTACCAAGACAATGTATCTGAGACAATGTATCCAGTAAAAGGGCTACACTTGTACCTCACAGTCAATGTGAAAATGCAATATCCATGCTGTTAGTTCTGTGTTGCTCTTTTATCTTTTCTACAATATTTAATACTTCAATGTCTTCTGTATATGGTATATAATCATTGCAATCATAGCAAGACAACATTGCTCTTGGAGTATGAGCTTAGAGTTAGTTACTAGAGTTTTATCCAGATGAATGTCACTGTCCAAATACTTTTGGAATTCACTGCATAATCATTGTGAGCGATGTTGGAAACATTGCTGAAGCAATGCAACAGATATTGGAGGTTGTTTTCCCAAAAGGTTGTCCCCCTTTAGTATCTGTATGTGATAATGTAAATATAATGCAACAGCAGGACATACAGGTTGCCACAACCTGATTTTGAAAGCGGAGTACCGGTATATCTCTTCAACAGTGCCACAAAATTAAAAGGAAAATGATTGTCTTTCTGAGAAAATACTTCCCTATGGGGAAAAGGTTTTCTTCCACATTTCCTATGCAGTGCAGGTAATCTAAGTTTGATGTGATATTTCACAGCTAGTGAATAATGTGGCTGTGAAAACCAGTCGGGCCAGCCAAATAGGGAATGTGATGGGAATAAGTCTTAATCTGGAGCTCTGTTTCTGTCATATCTTGTTCCAGGTCAAATTATGATAGCTTGCTTAGTCCATACTGTAATGGAACTATTAGCCTTAACGTTTTTGCAGACAGATACACGTTAAGGCTTAGTGATTTCCTAAATACCACTTGACAACCTCAATGAATTTGGCCATAGACATAACTCAACTGAAATTATGTTCCTTGCCCTGGCCCCTTCTGGCTGTTGTTATTATGGTAACCATATTCACAGACTTAACTAGGATCCCCAACTTGGCCCCCACAAATAGGAAAAAAAGGCTGTACAAAGATTCACTTGTGTTGATTGCCAGATATGGCTTTGTGTTCATAATGCCTGTATGGATGATTGAAAGAGGCAGTATAAGAGCTAGAACAATGTAAAAAACGAATTTGCAGAGAATTTTTTTTTATGGATTTCAGGAATACAATGAAAAGCATGCAAATTAAAACAGCCCTATTTGGAACATGGAATATACTGTGTATGTTTGTAGGAAGTTTGAAAATGCAATACTAGTGTAGTGGAGCGGCATGTAAATGCAGTCTAATGAGAAGAATATCATTCTAAAGCCTTTATAATTTAATAAATTTTACTTTGATGATTTATTTAAAACATTCAAAAATAGATTTAAGTAACACCTGTTTTATTCTGACATTTTTTCTATAAAGCCATGGGAGTGGTATGGCCAAAGACACCAGATGTGGCAGAAAAAGGGCTTGGGGTAGGATGTAGGGTTGGAGCACTGCCTGAAGGTAGGGATGGGAAGTTCACATTACTGCTCCATAAACAAGCACCATGGTCTTGTAGTGGCAGGAAGCCCTACTTACAGTGAGTTCCGGTAGTCCAGATCGAAGATGACAGGTGTCTGGATTATTTTGCGCCAGTGCATAAGTCAGGTCCTCACAGGTCCTCAACTGGCAGCTTCATTAAAAGTACCCGCAAAACATTGAAGAGGCGACTCTAGGCAGAGTTGCAAAGAAAAAGCCCTATCTCAAACTGCCCAATAAGAAGAAAATATTAAGATGGGCAAGAGAACACAGATACTGGACAGAGGAAGAACTCTGCCTATAAGGCCAGCATCCCGGAGTCGCCTCTTTGCTGTTGACATTGAAACTAGACACTAATGTATTTGTCCTCTTGCTCAGTTGTACACCAGGGCCTCCTACTCCTTTTTCTATTTTGGTTAGAGCCAGTTTGTGTTTTTCTGTGAAGGGAGTAGTACACATCGTTGTATGAGATCTTCAGTTTCTAGGCAGTTTCTTGCATAGAATAGCCTTCATTTCTCAGAACAATA
Source organism: Esox masquinongy (assembly GCA_016801175.1). Classification (NCBI taxonomy): domain Eukaryota; kingdom Metazoa; phylum Chordata; class Actinopteri; order Esociformes; family Esocidae; genus Esox; species Esox masquinongy. The sequence continues at coordinate 3,885 of JACXGI010010317.1, forward strand.
ATAGACTGATGAGTTTCAGGAGAAAGTTCTTTGTTTCTGGCCACTTTGAGTTTGTAATAGTACCAACAAACGCTGATGTTCCAGATACTCAGCTAGTCAAAATAAGTTTTATTGCTTCTTTAATCAGCACAACTGTTTTCAGCAGTTGTAACATAATCACAAAAGGGTTTTCTAATGGTCAAATTAGCCTTTGAAAAGATAAACTTGGATTAGCAAACACAACATGCCACTGAAACACAGGACTGATGGTTGCTGATAATGGGCCTCTGTATGCCAATGTAGATATTCCATTGAAAATCAGCCATTTCCAGCTACAATAGTCATTTACAACATTAGCAGTGTCTGCACTGTATTTCTGATCAGTTTGATATTATTTTGATGGACAAATGATTTTTATGAAAAAAGTATTTTCTTTTGAAAACAAAAATGTTTTATTTCTACCTGTTTCAAGCTGGTTAACCAACAGTGGATGTTTTAGTTTACATAAATTGTTTGGACGTACAGTGGATATAAAAAGTCTACACACCCCTGTGAAAATGCCAGGTGTTTGTGATGTAAAAGAATGAGACAAAGATAAATCATGTCAGAACTTTTTTCACTTTTAATGTGACCTATAATGTGAACAATTCAATTGAAAAACAAACTGAAATCTTCGAGGGGGAAAAATGAAAAATAAAAACTTTAAAATAAACTGGTTGCATAAGTGTGCACACCCTCTTATAACTGGAGATGTGGCTGTGTTCAGAATTAACCAATCACATTCAAACTCATGTTAAATAGAAGTCATTACACACCTGCCATCATTTAAAGTGACTCTGATTAATCACAAATAAAGTTCAGCTGTTCTAGTAGGATTTTCCTGACATTTTCTTAGTTGCATTTTAGAGCAAAAGCCATGGTCCGCAGAGAGCTTCCAAAGCATCAGAGGGATCTCATTGTTGAAAGATATCAGTCAGGAGAAGGGTACAAAAGAATTTTCAAAGCATTAGATATTCCATGGAACACAGTGAAGACAGTCATCATCAAGTGGAGAAAATATGGCACAACAGAGACATTACCAAGAACTGGACGTCCCTCCAAAATTGATGAAAAGACGGGAAGAAAACTGGTCAGGGAGGTTTCCAAGAGGGCTACAGCAACATTAAAGGAACTGCAGAAATTTCTGGCAAGTACTGGCTGTGTGCTACATGTTACAACAATCTCCCGTATTCTTCATATGAATGGGCTATGGGGTAGGGTGGCAAGATGGAAGCCTTTTCTTACAAAGAAAAACATATAAGCCCGGCTGAAGTTTGCAAAAACAAACATCAAGTCCTCCAAAAGCGCGTGGGAAAATGTGTTATGGTCTGATGAAACCAAGGTTGAACTTTTTGGCCATAATTCCCAAAGGTATGTTTGGCGCAAAAACAACACTGCACATCACCCAAAGAACACCATAACCACAGTGAAGCATGGTGGTGGCAGCATCATGCTTTCGGGCTGTTTTTCTTCAGCTGGAACTGGGGCCTTAGTCACGGTGGAGGGAATTATGAACAGTTCCAAATACCAGGCAATTTTGGCACAAAACCTTCAGGCGTCCGTTAGAAAGATGAAGAGGAAGTTCACCTTTCAGCATGACAACGACTCAAAGCACACATCCAAGTCCACAAAAGCATGGCTTCACCAGAAGAAGGTTAACGTTTTGGAATGGCCCAGCCAGAGCCCAGACCTGAATCCAATTGAACATCTGTAGGGTGATCTGAAGAGGGCTGTGCACAGGAGATGTCCTTGCAATCTGACAGATTTGGAACGCTTTTGCAAAGAGTGGGCAAATATTGCCACGTAAAGATGTGCCTTGCTAATAGACTCCTACCCAAAAAGACTGAGTGCTGTAATAAAATCAAAAGGTGCTTCAACAAAGTATTAATTTAAGGTTGTGCACACTTATGCAGCCAGGTTATTGTGAGTTTTTATTTTTCCCCCTCAAAGATTTCAGTTTGTTTTTCAATTGAATTGTTCACGTTATAGGTCACATTAAAGGTGGAAAAAGTTCTGACATGATTTATCTTTGTCTCATTCTTTTACTTCACAAGAACCTGGCATTTTAACAGGGGTGTGTAGACTTTTTATATCCACTGTAAGTACCGAACGTCATAAACATTTGGGTACCGAATCGTTTCGAGTGTTGGTATTGAAAATGCACAGACAATTCGGTATACTATACAACACTAAAAGTGAGACAGAAGATCCGGGGAAGGTTATAAAACAAGAAACCATGCAAGCCTAGTTCAGCCGGCCCGCAATAGAAAGGGTCGCCCACGTGAATGGCTGTGTCGTTAACCACTACACCACAGAACTGTACACCTGGCTGTTTTAATAGTTAATTGGCCATTCGTGAATGACATTGATACAGTTAAACTGACTAACGTTTCTTACTAAGACTACCTCCACCAAAAATAGCGTCTATGTATTGCGTTTGCCACTGGCCGTTTTAACAGCGTATTAGCCAGTAATAAGCTTTACCTGTATCTACTAACTTACTGGAATAGTCATAAGAATTGAGCAATTGCTAGCGAGTCTGCCAAAGCTATTTCATTTCATGGCATAAGAATAACTATCAATAAAGGGGACGATAACTAACTTTTTCATCAAGTGAAAAGACGAGAGAATCGCGGAATCTACCAGAAATAATTAATAAATGTTGTTGCTCTCAATAGATTCAAACTTAGATCTTCCACATGAGGGGCAATGACTAACCACAACGCCACGGCATTACACGTTTCAACAGTCGCTAGACTCCACTGAGGATTGTGTTAAACTGACTAACGTCTCTTAAGTTTACCTCCGCCATAGCGTCTATGAACTGTATTGCTTTTGCCACTGGCCATTTCAACAGCTTATTAGCCAGTAATAGGCTTACTAGTATCTACTAACGTTCTAGGAATAATCATAAGAATTGAGCAATTGCTAGCGAGACTGAAGATGAACTTTTCCATGCCAGAAACAGTCGCAATATAACCGTAAACTGTTTTATTTCAGGCTTACCATAATGTAGGTACTAATGGTTTTAGCCAGCGAAGTTTTCGTCTATACGGAATAATTCATAAGGCGTACTTAGCTTCGCCAGCATGGAGATACGAATTCGGGATCTATAGTTCACAAGTTCGCTTCTATAACCACTACGCTATTTAAATAAGGGTCAGTCACTCACTCACTCACTCACTCAGTAAGAGACATTCGCTCTTCTTGGCCGGCTCCGCTTACGCGGCCCAGCAAAAACACTCTAAATCCTTGAAAGTTCCCATGAGCACTGTGGGCTCCATGATAATGAAATGGAGGTATTTGGAACCACCAAGACTCTTCCAATAGGGCTGGCTGTTGGCCAAACTAAGTACTGTAAAAGGGCACAAAGGGTGACTAACAAGACAGAAGCTACTCCTGAGTAAAAGTCATGCTGCCTGAAGGACTCTCAGGTCATGAGGAAAAGTGTATATCAGGCGAAATTAAGTTACTGCTCGTCACCTGGCTGTTACCATCCCTGGGAGAATAATGCTATGGGGACATTTCTCAGCAGCAGGGACTGGGAGATTGGTCAGAACTGATAGAAGGCTAAGATGTATCCTTCTGATACATCTGATACAGAGCATACTAGACCTCAGGCAGGGGCAAAGATTCAGCTTTCAAAACATAATGAACATCTGTGAGGAGACCCGAAGACAGCAGTTCAGAGATGCTGTTAATGCTCTTAATCAACTTGCCTGGTTAAATAATGCTAAACTAAAAACAAGAAAAAAATTCACATTTTTATTTTCAATAAACTGGCACAGGTCTAGAAATGTTTTTTTATTTTGTCGTTATGCAGAGTGTCTTGTTATAAAATTGATGGCAAAAAATGTAATCAGTATAAAATAAAGCCCATAACACCAAAATGTGTAGAACATTAATTCTTTCTGAGAGCACAGTAGGTGCTCAACATAAGGTTGATATCATTACCCTTCGAGGTAAATGTGTATCACTGACTAAAACATACGCTCTGCAGTCTAAAACATATGCTCTGCAGTTTATGCTCATCTGGTGAGATATCCGGAAGCCCTGGCGTTCTAGCGTATGAATTGCTGACAATGAAAAGCATGAGATGGACAAAGTCACGCGTGAAAACACTGTGCTCGGTGAGTCAGCGTTGTGGGGCCTAGGTCGTCTTGGAGGGAGTGTGTGTGTGTGTGTGTGTGTGTGTGTGTGTGTGTGTGTGTGTTTGTCTCTCTGTGTACCAGACGGAACGCAGCATTTTTCTGCATCCTGTCCTCTACCAACTGAATATTGTGAGACTTGTGCACTGAGTCAGTGCTGAAGCTAAACAAATGCATCAGAGCGTTTGTAGGTGTGGTCATTATTCGGGTTTACTTCTGAGTATTTTAAGTCCTCATAAGGAGAGTTAACCAGGGAAGTGAGCATATTTGATCAGTCAACACTAACAAATAAGTTTATATTTGGTTTAGTGTTTAAAATTTGTTTTAGGGTTAGGGGTTAAGATTAGTTTATGGGTTAAAGTTTGGTTTTGGGGGAAAATGTTTCAGGTAATCTACAGGTGCATCTCAAAGAGCTCTTCTCATGTTGACATTTCTGAATTATAAATTTTTATTCTAATATTTTGAGATACTGGATTTTTGATTTCTATGAGCTGTAAGCCGTAATCATCAAGTTTGAAACAAAAAAGGCTTGAAATGTTTCACTTTATGTGTAATGAATCTAGAATATCTGAATGTGTAACTTTTTTTATTTGAATTATGGAAAAAAAGGAACTTTTACACGATATTCTAATTTTTTGAGATGTATTGTTGGACCTCGCATGTATACTGTGTGTGTGACCTGCACTAAATGTTTCACCTCAGTGATGGGATTTTAATTGACAAAAAAGGGAGAGAGACTACTGTACATTTTGGCTTAAGTTATAATTGATTAAATTATACGTTTTTTTTTTACCACGCTTCACCATGTGATTGTTCTTTGTATTGTCCTCTTGGAATTTAATATTTTTGGCCAGGTTGCATTGAACATGACAATTGGTTTTTAACTGACAATCTGTTTAACTAAAGGTGACTAATAAATAAATTCTAGCCATGACCACTCAGATCATTTTGAGTTATAGAGTCAAAATAGCACATTTTTGATACATTTTAATAACTTGAAGAATCAACAATTCCCATACCATGCAAGACCCCTACTGGCAACCAATTACTGCAAACGCAATTTGTCATAATTCTACAAGTCTCTTGTTCCCATCTCGTACACAGTCAGACTACATTGTAAACAGCTCTTGGTGGAGTGCCTTAACAGAAGCTTGACTGCCATGTGGGGAAGTAGCCTACTGCTGTATAGACCCACACATTATTTGTTTTCTATGTGAGTTTGTTGAGCAACAAAATAGTTTTGCTGTGTCCATCATAACACTTAAAAATAATTGCATTCATTCTTGCACATTGTGTTCAGTCATCAGTTTTCAAGTTCTTAAGACAGCTGCAGCATGGTTTATTTACCTGTGATCGTCTGGAAGCTATCTGTTGGTGATTAGCTGGGAAATGCAGGCTAGCTTTTTTGCAGATACTGTAGAACCGTGTAGTCGCCAGCTCTTGTAATGTTGGTGTTATAGATCAGTGGTTAACTGCACGGATATGATCATGAAGTGGTTAGCTATGAATGCTTTATAGAAGGGAAAATATATTTGACTTTTCATAGATTGCATTTAATTCATACATAGCCCCTTTGTTTTAGCACATTACGATCAACTAGTCTGATGTGGAGGATGACTGCTAGTATGTTACGAAATAACGATGAAATGACCAACAACTTCTTGATTTGATCTTTAGAATGTTGCCCTGTGGGGATCATCATGCACTATTGAACTCAGTGAGAAGAAGATGGTAACGGGCCTATTTGGTAAAGCAAATACACTTGATAGTTAAGATTGCCTTCATCACATTCTGCTCTTATCCAATTTCTGAAGTAGGCTGCACCACTTCTGAGCTGTCCTAATCAGCTCACCGGCCAGTGTGGGAAATGGGGCTGGGTGCAAGCAATTTATCAATAGACTTTGTTTTGGCATATTTAGTAACACTAGGATGGAAGAAGTACGCTTCTGAGGACAGCCATAAGGATAACACAATGCTGTCATTGTATTGATGCCTCTATTAAGGTAAACTAAATATTAGCTTTTGGATATTATGACATGAATGTGCTGTACATTTATTTGTCTTTTTTATTAACGTAATGTTGTTGGATCTGTAATAACACACACAAAATTGTTATGGATGTGTCAGATTTGGTGTGCTTAATGTCAGAAATGCATCTTTAGTAAAAGTTTTAGATAAAAAATGGCTTTCTGTACAGTTGTGGCAATGGCAAAAAAATCACAAAACGTTATTGTCTGCATACAGATTAATCTTATGGGTTTTAACGGATAGACCAATATTATTTAAAAAATGGCAGTGTTGAAGGATATTGACTTGACGTCATCAGAAATTTGTCGTTAGTTTCTAAATCACTTTCAAACACCTGATCCAGGCCCAATTCACACATGCTATGAATGATTAGGGAATGTTAAATTGTGTTGAAGGCCTTGGAGTAAGGCAGAACAGCTACGCAGTTTATGATAACCGTAAAAAAGTTCTAGACAAAATAGCACTACAAGCATTACAATGCATTACAAGCAAGGGAAGCGTCGAGTTTGAAGTCAGAAGGAATTGCAGATGAAAAATACAATTGGGATGCTGGTGGGGGATGGTTTACAAGATTGTGGGTCGTGGTTGCCATAGGAATCTGTTTAAGTGTGACCAGCTTTACCTTTAGATGCTTTGAAAGCTTTATTCTACTGAAAAGGGGTCTAAGGAAATGGAAATGAAAAAGTCGAACAGGCTAAGACCCACATAAAAATGTAATGCTACTGTGTGGTGCCTGTTTTTGTGCTTGTGTAAATTAGAAAACATAACTTTGGTCTTGTGCTATTCATTTCATTAACTGGGTCATTGAAAACGGCAACATGAAATCGGATTGCAATCACTAGAATCACTGCTCCACAGTTCCAGTTACCATGGCGTTGGTGTGAGAGGTCTAATCAGTATCAGTAAGAGTGTTTTCTCCAGTTCAACTCCTGGACTGTAGAGAGAATAGGGAGATGGGGGGGGTAGGGAGAGACTGGCTGTGGAGGCTGTAGTGAAAGAAGGATAGAGAAGGTGCCCTGTGTGTTAGTTTCAACCCCAGCCCTTATCTCTGCACCTCATCTGCCTCTCCCCTCCAACTAATACGTAGATATGGGCAGAACAGGGATGCATCTTCCATTTACAGTAAGGCTTCAGTGTTTGACCAAAGTCTATGAATTTAAGTAGTCTAGCACATAAATGCATATAAATGTATCAAGGAAATTGATAATATTATGAAGCAACTTTGTTTTTGAAATGTTGCAAACACTGACAGAACAAAACTGACAAAACTCATGCTACTGTAGAGTTAGCAAAACCCATTTACTGAGCGTAACCAATGTTGCAAACACTGTCAAAACTCATGCATGAGCTTTCATATCAACCACGTGATAGCGGTATAACGGGCACATGTTTATAAATCCTGATCTCATTGACAGAGAATGTTGCACACACACTCGATAAATGAGTCACTCTAGAATGTTTTTGAATTTTTTTTTAAAACATGCATGAATGCATACTGTAATAGACATCTGGCATGCAAAATGACTGACTGGCCCAGGGGACTGTGCATCCTTCGTCATGGACGGCATCTTTACTGTTGCCTTTTTTCTTACAATCTCATGTCTGCAATATACGTTGTCCTGATATTTTGGAAAACAAAGAGGTTCTCATACTAAATTGTTATTTTATACATACTGAGGAAAAATAGTCTGTACATTTGAAAAAATCACTCTTCTATTCTGACAATGCAGCTATTTAATAAATTAAAATCTATTTTCTCTAAATGTTTTCACATACCAACCTATCTTCTTTGACTTATCACTTGAGCAGTTAAAGATATGGGTGGGATTAATTGTATTTGTCTTTATACATTTTGTATTTAAATATAATTGTCTGCCGTATAATGTGAATGTTCAGACAATAATTAAAACATTTAAACACGACCCTGTTTAATTAAATTAGGGTAGCTCAGTTTCACTGGCGAAATCTTGAATTGCTTTCCATAACTCTAAAACTATATGATTTATTACTTTACAGGTGCAAGCAGTTAACATACCCAGAAGACCTTCCTCAGATCTCAGTGGTGTTTATCTTCGTCAATGAGGCCTTGTCGGTCATCTTGCGTTCTGTTCACAGTGTGGTCAACCACACCCCTGCACACCTTCTGAAGGAGATCATCCTGGTGGACGATAACAGTGACAGTGGTAAGACTTCTCCAGATGCTTGTTTTGTTTAACCATCTAACTGTTTATCCCTTTTATTCTTTGAAGCTCTTTTTATATCAATGTCTCACTGTGCTGTTGCTTTTGTCAGCTGGCCTGTTTTCTGTATTTAATTTGAATTCCCAGAATCCCTGTATTAATACATTTTAATACACCACTTCACAAAGGTGGAGAAACTAATATTCTTAATAATTATCGACCTCACTAAACGGTCCTGTCTGGCTAACATTTTGGTGTCACTAGTATATATACAGTAGTGTTTTTTAACTGATAATAACAAATTAAACACATTGCAGTTGGGTTTCACACCAAAGCACAGTACTATTACTGCGACCAAGCTGGTTGTAAATGGTATCCTTAAAGCCTTAGATGGGAAACTAAGTTGTGTGGCTCTATTTATTGACATGGACAAGGCCTTTGAGGCTGTTAACCAATTGATGGAAAGATTGTCTTCCTTGGGCATGAAAATGGACACCTGTGTAGGGTTTCAAAACTATCTCAGTGATAGGACTGTTGTGATAGATGGCTGTGAATCCAAATTCATTGCAGTTCATGAAGGAGGTCCTCAGGTTTCGATTCTAGGCCCTTTACTGTTTGGTATATATATATATATATGCAGCTCCAGAAAAAAATTAAGAGACCACTGCACCTTTTTCTTTCCTTTCCAAAAAAGTTGAAAAGGAAAGTTTTGAGTGAGGAACAGAAGAGTTCAATTTGCAGTGGTCTCTTAAGTTTTACCCTTCTGTTCCTCACTCAAAACCTTCCTTTTTGACTTTTTTGGAAAGGAAAGAAAAAGGTGCAGTCTCTTAATTTTTTCTAGAGCTGTGTGTGTATATATATATATATATATATATATATATATATATATATACCAAACAGTAAAGGGCCAATAATATATATATTCTGTTAGAAAATGTTATTTTGATTTAAAATACTGATGACACAGTATTGTATACAGCAGCTCCATCTCTTCTACAAGCATTTTTGCACTTGCATTCGGATTTCCAGCTGTTACAAAATTCTCTTAGAGATCTTCAATTGGTTTTAAATACAAATAGAACCAATTATATGTTGTTCTCTAGATGTGAAGCCGTAGGTGCGGATAATCGTAGTATAACTACATTGGACAATTCGGTCCAGGAATGTGTTACTTCATACAAATACCTGGGTATTTGGCTGGGTAATAAACTATCCTTTAATACCCACATTACTGCGTTGGTAAAAAAATTGAAGATCAGAATTGGGTGTCCTTACAGAAATAAAGCATGCTTGTCATCTCGACATAGAAAGGAAATTGTTCGGGCTAAATTTGTCTGTGCTGGACCATGGTGATATACTACAGTATATATTAGTTTCTTCTTATCACCTTTTGGGCCTGGTATTCTTCTGGCAGCCTTGGATAGGTCTTTTGGTCATGGCATATTGTGTTACCACACACCCATAAGGTTAGACAAAACCAGACAGTTTTTAATGATTATGTAAGACTGGACCATCCCAAGTTACTCACTAATGATTTTCTAGAAATTTGCAGTTTTTGGTGCACCTGATTTTAATTTTATTCATTTGATGTGATGGTAAAGGTATGGTGTACTAACTTTTTCTGCATAAGAAAATCGTATTTCTGTTTATTTTAATTGCATGAATGGTTTCATAGAAAAACTTGTTTGTTGAATATTGTAACAGAATTCAACAACCGTGATTAGTTGAACTGGGTTACATTTATCAATGAATGGGGTTGTTAGTACAGACATGGTGTCTGTGTGTCCCTAAAAACACAGAGGGAGAAGTTACAATTAAGGTTTGTGGTAGAATTAGGGTTAGGAATTAGGCTATGGAAAATAGGATTTTGAATGAAAATAACTTTCTTTGTACCCGCAAGGACAGAGATGTTTTTTCTATACTTGTGAGGACATTAGCTTTGTGTGTGTATATATGTTAGTGTGTTCGGATAAGGGAATTTACCAGTGCAAGTAGATAGAGAACACTTGAGGGTGGGGTGCTCTTGAACTTTGTTAGTGAGTTTAAAAATATCCAGAAAGAATGAGAGGAGGATCTGCCTCTGCCTGTGCATTCTCAAATGATTTGGGCTGTTTGGGGTTCTGGTCGCTTCCCACACCTGCAAGGCCTGTGGCGGCCGAACCTGCTCAGCCCGACCGCTGGCACCTTGTCTTTTTCTGAGGAGAGGAAAAATGAACTAGATTCCAACTGACACTTGGCCCTTCATCACTTGAGCTTGGAGCTGGGCTTAGTCCCTGTGTCCCCCAGGCTGGTGCAGAAGGGAGGCGCATAAATAACACCTTGAAATAAGGCCAAGGAAGAGTCAACATTGGCACATGCCCACCTCCCCACAGAGGCTCCTAAATAGGCAACCATTTAAATCAAACGAGGTAGGCACAAATGGTAGCTGCAGCAAAATACCACCCCACCTACTCCTTACCACACCAGTCCACACCCCATTGTTTATTGGTAGTGATTGGTGATGTTAATCTGTGCAGATGTGTAAGCTGTTCCCTCAAGTGAGACTAGACTATTAACATGCAGGCTTGGCTACTTGACCTTTTCTCACTGGCTATGCCTGTCCACTCTCATTTGACTGAGGTTCTGAGAAACGGCTAGAGGTACAGCACAGACGCTGGCTGGGTGCATAATTAATCACACACAGGGACTAAGATGTTTGTCTTGTCATTGTGACATATCCTTTAGCTGCTACAGAGTGATATTGGTTTTCTGAGACTGAGAGGTTTATTTTCAGGGTTGCTCCTCACACTTAGTGGGTTACGGCCGGGCAGAGGGGCAAAATTAATATTCAACTTTATAGGGGTTAGCCAGCTGGGAACAGTATATTATCTGTCCTAAACACTAATTCATTGTTGCAGCTCACATGTTATTGTAAGTGCAATATTTACTAGACCTGTTGGAATACCAAGCCACAAATATGGCAAATAAAGTCAAACATGATGATTCATATAATGAAAATAGCTGAACCGATGTTGAGTACAACTCATACAAAGAGTTTAATCCAAATACATTAAGTGGATTGACAACAACAATTGGCTTAATTTTATGCATTACTGCTTGCTCTTAAGCTTATTAACATGACCATGTGAACAAATCAAGTTCCTCCAATTTGGTGATTTCCTTTGTGTAGTTCTAACCTTGTCTTTTAGTTAGTTTGAATAGTTGAATATTGGATAATGCATTCCCCAAAACAAGCACTGCAAAGCAATGCTGCTAATAAACACACTGGTATCTTAGCCAAAAAGTCAGCCAGAATCAAGGCATTGAAGTATTGCCCATATTACTGTTGATTTCAGTCAGCTTGTAGGTGAATGACCTGCCACAAGGAGTCACTAGAGCACAGTGAGACAAAACATAGCCTCCCTTAGCCTGGAAGATAGGAGACCAAATGTGCACTGCTGATTAGAGCTTCCTGTCACAACCAGGAGTGAACCAACTGGGAATTATTCCAGGGTGGACAAATGTTTTTTTCTGTTATTTTTTTAGTATTGAACATTACATACAGTTGTGCTTATAAGTTCGCATACCCTGGCAGAAATTGTGAAATTTTGGCATTGATTTTGAAAATATGAGTGATCTTGCAAAAAAATTTATTTTATTTAAGGATAGTAATTCATATGAAGCCATTTATTATCACAGTTGTTTGGCTCCTTTTTAAATCATAGTGATAACAGAAATCGCCCAAATGGCCCTGATCAAAAGTTTACATTCCCTTGAATGTTTGGCCTTGTTAAAGACACACAAGGTGACACACACAGGTGAAAATGGCAATTAAAGGTGAATTTCCCACACCTGTGGCTTTTTAAATTGTAATTAGTGTATGTGTATAAATATTCAATGAGTTTGTTAGCTATCACGTGGATGCACTGAGCAGGCTAGATACTGAGCCATGGAGAGCAGAAAAGAACTGTCAAAAGACCTGCGTAACAAGGTAATGGAGCTTTATAAAGATGGAACATGCCAGTCAGTACTGTCCAATCACTTATTAAGAAGTGGAAAATTCGGGGATCTCTTGATACCAAGCCAAGGTCAGGTAGACCACGAAAAATTGATGGCAAGATGAATGCAGCATGTTATCAGGGACGCTCTTGGACTTTCCAGCACGACAATGACCCTAAGCACAAGGCCACGTTCACCCTCCGGTGGTTACAGTAGAAAAAGGTGAAGGTTCTGGCATGGCCATCACAGTCTCCTGACCTTAATATCATCGAGCCACTCTGGGGAGATCTCGAACATGCAGTTCATGCAAGACGACCAAAGACTTTGCATGACCTGGAGGTATTTTGCCAAGACGAATGGGCAGCTATACCACCTGCATGAATTCGGGGCCTCATAGACAACCGTTACAAATGACTGCACGCTGTCATTGATGCTAAAGGGGGCAATACACAGTATTAAGAACTAAGGGTACAGTATGCAGACTTTTGAACAGGGGTCAGTTCATTTTTTTTCTTTGTTGCCATGTTTTGTTTTATGATTGTGCCATTCTGTTATGACCTACAGTTCAATAAGAATCCCATAAGAAATAAAAGACATGTTTTGCCTGCTCACTCAGGTTTTCCTTACAAATGGTACATATATTACCAATTCTCCAAGGGTATGCAAACTGTATAGGAATAAAACATATATATTTTTGAATAGGCACATTTTTCTTTATAATGTTGAACATATAGGCATATTGAAGTTCCAGAGAGGGATCTCTGGAAGATATGGATTATAAATTAAAAGTTAGTTTAAAAGTTATGGATTATAAATTATATTTCTCTTTAAATAAGGTTTTACCTATGGAGTGGCCAGTTTCTTAAAATGGATTGCTCCTAAAGACATTGACGTTTCAGACATTAAATTACTGTTCACTGGAACACTAGAATTGGCAAAACAATTTACCTAAATGACTTGTGGTATGGTCATCAGGGCCAGGCGCATGAATCAGTGTCTCAGGAATGCCTACCCTGTAGGGTTTTCCATGCCATACATTGTCTAGGGTTTACAGAGAATAGTGCAACAAACAAAAAACATCCAGCCATCTACAGTCCTGTTGGTGAAACATCTTGTTAATAGGCGATGTTGAGGAAGAATTGCAAGAAACATGCAACAGTTTACAGGTGGGCCAAAAACAGAAATGGCACATCACAATAGTAGTGGGTAGAACAGCATCTCAGAATGCACAACTTATCAACTCTTGTCATGGATTGCGACAGATGACCACATGGGTACCACTCATGTCCATTAAAAATAAGAAGCTGCTCCCGAAGGCACGTGATCATCACCACCAGTCAGCTGAGTAGAAAAGCATCCCATGCTCCGGCTAATTGCTGTTCCTGTTGTATCATGCTTAAGGCAAAGTTATGATTTGGCGTGAGTAAGATGGATCCATGAATGCATACTAAAAATGCACATGCTGGTGGCAGTTGTGTAATGGGGTGGGGAATTTCTTACTGGCACAGGTTAGCTCCCTTGATACTAATTGGTCAAGGTTTGAACACCAGAAATACTTGAACATTATGTTGCTGACCAGGTGCAACCCTTCCTGGCTGCATTCTACACATCATGACATGGATACTTCCAGCAGCCTGAATGTACTGACATAATCTACAACAACTGTGTGATGCCATTGCTTCAGTATAGACCAACATCACTGAAGAACATTTCCGATACCTTGCCAAATCCATGTCCAAAAGATTTGAACCCCATTGTCATTGTATCATTTATTCTTTTAATTTTTACCTCATTTTCTCCCATCCCAATATCACAAAGCACATATTACCAAGCCATTTGGCTCCTTAAAGCCACACTAGGTAGGATATTTTCAGTAAAAAAACAATTACAGCATTTTGCAAATACTCACCGGTCAGAAAGCGGTTCCGCAAACTAGACACTCTAATGTGTTTACCCTCTTGCTCAGTTGTGCACTGGGGCCTCCCAGTCCTCATTCTATTCTTGTTTGAGCCGGTTTGTGCTGTTCTGTGAAGGGAGTAGTACACAGCGTTGTACTTGTACAATCTTTAGTTTCTTGGCAGTTTTTCACATGGAAGAGACTTCATTTCTCAGAACAAGAATAGACTGATAAGTTTCAGGAGAAAGTTCTTTGTTTTTTGCAAAATTGCTGATGCTTCAGTTACTCAACTAGTCTGAAGAAGGCCAGTTTTATTGTTTTTTTAATCAGCAACAGTTTTCATCTGTGCTAACATAATTGCAAAAGGGTTTTCTAATGACCAATTAGACTTGATAAATGATAAACTTGGATTAGATTAGCAAACACAATGTGCCATTGGAACACAGGACTGATGTTTGCTGATAATGGGCCTCTGTACGCCTATAAAGATATTGTATTAAAAATCAGCCCGTTCCTGCTACAATAATCATGTACAATATTAACAATGTCTACATTGTATTGTGATGTTATTTTAATGGACCAAAAAATTGCTTTTCTTTCAAAAACAAGGACATTTCTAAGCGACCCCAAACTTTTGAATGGTACTGTATATATGTTCTCACCACCTTACATTACAAATGTCTGGTAACACAGCAAGAAAACCAGACAGAGCTGACGACTTCCCACAATCCTAGAGTTTTCACCCTGGCTCCCTATACAATGCAATGTGTTCACTCCATATTACACTATGATGGATAGTTATTTATTTTTTGCTCTGTTGCACTGTCAATTCCTTTAAAACATATTCCTTGTTCCATAATTCTCAAGTGCTGTGGATGCATCCCAAATTTATATTTGTTTGCTGAGCAGCAGAGGGGAACCTATAACACCCCCCCCCAAAAAAAAAAGAACAACGATGCCATCACTGCACTCTGTTGGGTTTCATCATATTTTAGCTGCAGCATTGTAGCCAGAGCACACAGCTCCCAACGCATTCTGGTAAAGAAGAACAGCGATCATTTTACACAAAATGTAGGCCAACAGACCTACACGAAAGCCTCAATACTTATTGATAGGGTCAGTTTTTCCTGACTACAGTATGTGACCTGACCCATAGAAAAAAAGTTAAATTACAGTGTAGAAGTCAGGTCACTGAGTTTAGTCTATCATTATAGCTCAGTTTTTCCTAATCAGTTCACATGATCAGGGAAATACATTTGGGCCTACTGATTGGTTCTCTTTACGATCATATTGGGCTGGTTGCTTAGTGCCTCAAACCGAATAGGCAGACTAGCTTCAAACGTTCTGTTAAAAAGTACTGAACACACTTGACATCTCTGTCTGACTGAGACATTCAGATTAGCCAAGTCTTTCAGCAGTTGATATATGTGCTGAGAAGGATCCATCTATGAAGCTTTGTGCACCAAGTACCCTGCCCTTATTATTTTCCCTCCCCCATGCGAAGTAGAGCAGTCAGCAACCTGGGTGGAGAACTTCAGTCATCTGCCCCATACAGCTATTACATAAGTCCAATCAGTCGAGCCATTTGTGGAATTGCTTGTTTACCTCAAGGACTTCCAATCCAGGGACGACAGCAACACAGAAAGAAAGCCATGCTCATCCCTTGGAAAAGGGATGAGTATTTGAGGGAGAGAATGAAAGATAGAGAGGAAGAGAAGGTTTTTAAAATATTAAAATTATAATCTATCTTGTAGTTGGTCACTCTATTTTTATTTTTATTTCTTTTTGTTAATCATGTTGCTGAACTGTGTTGCATGTTGTTCATAACCTATTTTTTTCAAACTAATTTTCCACATTGATTTTTGCATACCAGATTCCAACAAATTCTGCAAGCTATATATTTGTCAGTCAATGCTTTTTCCAGTAGAACTGATTCTCTTTCTCTTGTCTTTCCAGTGGAGCTGAAGTTCAACCTGGACCAATATGTGAACAAGCGTTACCCAGGCCTGGTAAAGATTGTTCGCAACAGTAAGAGGGAGGGCCTGATCCGAGCCAGGTTGCACGGCTGGAATGCTGCTACCGCCCCTGTTGTGGGCTTCTTTGATGCCCATGTTGAGTTCAACACTGCCTGGTATGAACTGTACTTCCTCTTTATACAGTACATTCTCCTTTACCTCTTGGGGTTCATGATAGACTGCAAGGGTTGTAGTCCTGCATAATCATCGATGAAATATGTGGATGACACCTTAAGGATTTTTATCAAGCGTCAGCTAAACAGTGCTTACGATGCAAGGAATTCTTACTGACGCAGCACATTCAGGGATATGACCCCCATTCTGAATTAGTTAGAACCTTTAATAAGCTTTCCCTTAGGTTCCACCTCATCACTCCTGAACTATGAGGGATGACCAATAGATGATACACTGTTTGGGTTTCAATGATCTTAGCTGTCCAGTACTGTACTGTTCATAAGCCAAATACATTTTTAAATTGTGGATGGAGAATAAATAAAAGAGAACAGATGAAAATGTGTGTTTTCCACAAGGTTCCCATCCTCCTCAGGCTTAAGACTAGTCTTAAAGGCATGATGGAAATTACTTAAGGGGGTCTCAATCCAATGTTTGGTGGACGCTTATGCTTACCAACAAACAAGTCACTCAAGCAATTGTAATTGGCACTTAATTTGAACCTGTCATCCTGTCAAGCTTTTCATGAGAGAGTGTGTTTGCTGTCTTCTTGGGAAATCTAGGAAAAGCTGGGGGAAGGGCTGGAACCAAAGATAGGTAATCAATTGTTTTGCTGCCTTCCTGGTTGTAGCTCAGGCATTTAACATTACATGATACTACCATTGGTTTGTAACTCTAACATCAAAAGAACAGGAAAGGTAAACAACAAATATTTGTACAATATCGTAACTTATCATTTCAATAAAATGTGTGATTATATATCTTTTTCAGGAGTATTAAATGCATTCCTGTTTTGGTAATAGGGTCGTAGGAATCTGGAGTTTGGCCAATAAATATTACAACCCCGTTTCCAAAAATGTTAGGATGCTGCATAAAATGCAAATAAAAACAGAATGCAATGATGTGATAATCATTTATCCTGTGTAAATCATAAAAAAATCATAAAAATAATTTATGAGAAAAGTTATTGTTTTTGGAAAAATACATGGCAATTTTGAATTGGATACTAGCAACATGTTTCAAAAATGTTGGGACAGGGGCTTGTTTACCACTGTGTTGCAACACTCTGTCAGCATTTGGGAACTGAGGAGACCAATTGCTGTAGTTTTGAAAGTGAAACGTATTCCCATTCTTGCTTGGATTTCAGCTGCTCAACAGTTGAAAATCTGCTCAACAGGGGTCTCCTTTGTCATATTTTTCATTTCATAATCAGACAAATGTTTTCAATGGGTGACAATGGCACCCGGACTCTTTTACTCCTGAGCCATGCTGTTGTAATACGTGCAGAATGTGGTTTGGCATTGTCTTGCTGAAATAAGCAAGGCCTTCCCTCAAAAAGATGTTGTCTAGATGGCAGCATATGTTGCTCCAAAACCTGTATTGTTCAGCATTAATGGTGCCTTCACAGATGTGCAAGTCACCCATGCCATGTGCACTAATGCACTCCCATACCATCACAGATGCTGGCTTTTGAACTGTGCGCTGATAACATGCCGGATGGTCCCTCTTCTCTTTAGTGCGGTCGACGCGGCGTTCATGATTCCCAAAAATAATTTCAAATTTTGATTTGTTAGACCACAGGACAGTTTTCCACTTCGCCTCAGTCCATCTTAATTGAGCTCAGGCCCAGAGAAGGAGGTGGTGGTTCTGGATCTTGTTTATATATAGTTTTTTCTTTGCATGGTAGAGTTTTTACTTGTATTTGTGAATGCAGCGACGTACTGTGTTCAAAGACAATGGTTTTTGGAAATGTTCCTGAG
The DNA here is from genome assembly GCA_016801175.1 of Esox masquinongy. Taxonomy (NCBI): domain Eukaryota; kingdom Metazoa; phylum Chordata; class Actinopteri; order Esociformes; family Esocidae; genus Esox; species Esox masquinongy. Next base: position 22,080 of record JACXGI010010317.1, read on the forward strand.
CCTATGCAGTGATGTCCTCTAGACTATCCTATTTGTTTTTAATGCAGTGCCACCTGAAGCCCCAAATATCAGGGCCATCCAATAATGGTTTTTGGTCTTGTCCCTTGCATACAGAGATTTCTCTGGATTCTCTGAATCTTTTTATGATTTTATGTACCGTATGTGATGAGATCCCCATACTCTTTGCAATTTTACATTGAGAAATATTATTCTTAAATTGTTGCACTATTCGTTTGCGCGGTCTTTCACTGTGGTGTACTGGTGAACCCCTCCCCATCTTTACTTCTGAAAAACTCATCCTCTCTGGGATGCTCTTTTTATACCCAATCATGTTACTGACCTGTTGCCAATAACGTTGTGAGATGTTCCAGGTTTTTTATTTTTGCGTTTTCAGTCTTTTATTGCCCCTGTCCCAGCTTTTTTGAAATGTGTTGCTGGCATCATATTCAAAGTGGCATATATTTTTCAAGAAACAATAACTTTTCTCAGTTTCAACATTTGATGTCTTGTCTTTGAACTATTTTCTTTTTAATATTGAGTTTAAATGATTTTCACATCATTGTATTCTGTTTTTCTTTTTACACAGCGTCCCAGCTTTTTTGGAAATGGGGTTGTACATGGTGTGGCCAAACCCCTTGTGACTTTCTTCTTAGTTATGAATAAACAACGATCAACACAGCATTAAAGCTGAAACGGTCAAGGCCATCTTTGAGTCTAGTGTAGTTTTTAGAGAAAAAAAGGTCATATGCAAATATATTTTAGACACAGTCCAGGAGTTTTTTGAATAACAAAAAAGTAACCTGTTATTTTGGAGGAAATTTAAAGGCTCTGTCATATATATGTGCTTGGTCACAAGAAATACCCTCTTCTTTCTGACTTTTACAAGTGATTTCTTCTCCCATTTTCAGATTGGCTCAGAGCTGGCATCTAGCGACTAGTAAAAACTAATAAACAAGACAAAATGTTAAGCATTAGATAAAATCTTGTTTATATGTGCATAATCTATAAATAGAATACCTACGATTTCAATTCCAAGTTTGAAATCGAGTGGTTTTGACATGGGGCACATATCAGCACATGCATGACAAGGTACACAATTTTGGGGACACTTTTTGCTCAACAAAGCCACTTTTACAGTGAGTTACCAAAAATGCTGGAATGCACCTTTAATCACCGCCAATTTTTCAACATCCAGGTGGAGGTTCTCATGTATCTTGAACCTCGTCCATGAGGGCTTTCAGGAAGAACTTAATTGACACTCCAAACCCGCAGGCTGTCTCTGCAAGCCAGCCAGCCAGCTACATGGGGTAGTGGGTGATGATAATTGATACCCTGGTGGTTCCCTCATCTGTTTCCCCATCTGCTTCTGTTCAAAAAGGGATGTGGTTTTTACCCTCATTTCACCTCCATGGGATCTACTACCCTCAATGTTTCTGATGTTTTCGCTCCTGTTTTACATTCAAAGATCTGTAAGAATTTATTTTACTTTAGTTTACATCTAGCCATATACACAAACACAAATGCACTTCACCTTTCCTTTTGATGGTATGCAGCTATTTCTTCGGCACAGCAGCTGTGCATTTCCTTTACATGAGTTTATATTTGCCAAAGTAAAAAAATCTATCTTGGATGGATTACAAAGTTTTGTTCTAATTAGGTTTTCCTTGAAAAACAAAACACAACAATAGAAAATCTTATCTATTTTTAGGTGTCCTTGCTGAAAACAATGCACAATTTCGGTCATAGTATAATATTTTTATCTTTCTAGCCCACAATTTAAAGTATTGATGGTTAAAACATGGGATACTGTGATCTCTCAACATCCCCTACAATGCTCGTTTTGTCCAAGTGGTTGGCAAAACTGAAGCCTCCACTGATCTTTCAGTAGCAGCTGTAAGCGGCATTCTTGTCAGCTGCGGTGGTATTGTCTCCCAAAAGACTGTTGTCAAAAAACAAGGCCAGTTCTGCTGAGTTTTTGTGCAGAGTTTTTCAAGGAAAGAAATAGAGCCACTCTCTCGTACCTTGCTTTATCATTATTACAAAATAAATTATTTTCTACCCACAGATGTTACCTACAACCCATGTGGAATTATAGGTCTCTGGCAGTGTTTAGAAATGCTGATCTGTAGTCAAAGAGGCCAACTTTATCTCGGCCTGTGCTGCCTTTCAAGGCTCTTGGCTCATCTGTCCATGCCCTCTCTTGAATTCCATGCTGTCAATGTCACTTCCACCCTACTATTCTCATGTCTTCCATCCTATCATCTGCTAATCTCTTCTTCCTTTTGTCTCCTGAGTCTGCTTTTTCAACTTTTCTACTTTCGTCCCTCCCCACATTCAATGAAACTGTCCTTTTCCCTCCCAACTGGCTCTGCCCTTCACTTCTTCTCTGTGGCTAAATACTGTACTCTTTCAGAACATGGCTGTGGGCAGCTCAGAAGAAATGGATGGAAGAAAAACATCTGGATGACCTATCTTCTGTTCACTACCTCCGTGCTAACTTCCGTCTGTCTGCTGCTTAGGCCACTTTTTGTCACTCAGCTTATGCTCAATCTCTAGGTAACTCTTTGCCACCTTCTCCTCAAGCCTCAACCTTCTGCACTCCCATCTTCCTTCTCTGTGGATGACTTTATCAACCACTTTAAAAAGGTTGATGAAATCCTGTTGTTGTGTGAGGGTCCTATGGTCCTTCACTCACCAAACTGATCTATGCATTAACCTCTTTTCCCCGCTCTCCTCAGGCAAAATCTTGCAAATATTGAGTTTGCTTGCACAACAGTCTGGCCCATAGACACCATTCCTCCTCCCTTCTCGATGTTCTCCTCAATTCTATGATATCCGATTCCTGATTAAGGCCTCTCTTCATTCCAGCAACTTCCAGTTGATTCGGGACAGTCAAGATAGGTGTCCTCCAAAGTACCTCCAATGCCATTCTGGTGCTTACAATGCTGCATGCTAAACCAAAATGTATATACCGAAATCCTAACAGGCTGGAGAGAACACATTTTCTGTTATTCAGCCTTGATTCAGTGCACAGGTGCCCAAGCTACTACAAGGAGTTGCTGGAGTGCAACAAGGCAAGACAACCATTTTCAATAAGCACTAACTGCCCAAACTTGCATCAGACTCTGTGGCACCCTGGGCTAATCCACAAGCAGGATTTGACCCCTGGGATATCCAAAAATCCTCTCGGTGCTCCTCCTTTCTCAAGACCATCTCTGGAGACCTCCTCTTAGAACAATCTGCTCCCATTCGACACAGCAGAGTGCTGGTTTGAGAGGTAAATAATTCTTCAAGGATCACAATTGGAACATTGCAGATGTTGGTTAAATCTTCATCAGGTCTCCAAAACTACAGTTATACACCACCTCCATTTAGATGTCTTGACAAAAGAACCCCAGCACCTGTAGATTGCTAAATGTCATTAGAACTTTAATTGGAACAAGGTTCTATGGCCAGATGACACAAAAAAACCCTTTTTGGATAAATACAGGGATGGACATGCATTAAATAAGATTGCTGACTGTGAAGTAAAGTCGTGGATATGCAATGTTGTGCAGCTTCTTCAAAGGCCCTAAGAATGTTGTTATGATTAATGGCATCATGGACCATGGCAAGTAGCAAGAGATTTTAGACCAAACTTGGTCTGCAGCTATTAGAAGGCTAAAAATGAGTTGGCACTGTATCTGAAGTATTTCTCTTGATCCTAACTAATATGTGCTTACTGACCACAGAATTAGGCTTTTTCAATGGCCATTGCAGTCCCCTGACTTTAAACCCAATGAATCTTGTGGAGTGAGCTGAAGACGAGGGTCCTCAAGTGAGGACAAAGAACTTTCAAGAATCTAGAGAGATTCTGCATGGATGAATGGTGGCCGAAATTTGTGTTCTCCTATTTCATCAAACATTATAGAAGACTCAGTGGTGTTATCTTGGTAGGGGGGTACACAAAGTACCAAATGTCAATAGTTGTGTTTTAGAGAAATATGTCTTTCTACAATTTTACTTACATTAAAGGTTAGATCTAATTAGTTTGTATTGGATCAGGCTGATAACCAGCAACAGTTGTTTATTGTTTCTCTTTAACATGAGTACCAGTATTTCTGGAGGGCACAGTGTTTCTGGTCTATATGATGTTTTTCAGTACATCCATTGAGTATTTTAAAGCAAAATAGGAGGAAGGTCTGGGCTTAGATTGGTAGTAGGATAGGTTGGAATACCTTTGTAGCTGCTCAGTAAATTCTAGAAAATGTCAATTTCAGATATTTGATTGACTACACTTGAAGGCTAAACTCCATGGAACATTTTCTGACACCTCTCCCATGTGTAACAAATCTCAAGTTTACAATGGCTTTGCTTTTTATATTTTGTGATATCTGTACTTTTCCCTCTTTTTTGTTTCATCTTTTTTGCTTTCTTCTGTGTTAAAAAGCAATGCCACTATTCTGTTTCCATTTGTAATTGTTTATCTATTAGTGGGTTCTAATAAAAAGCTGTGCCTATTGAACTCTGAGGTCACATGGGAAGCAGCCTCAGGTAAATGTATATTAATTTATTTTTATATATTCTGCGCTCTTCTTATCTCAGGTTATTAATGATTAGTCCATGTGAGCACTTTTTGTGTTTCTGTGTGTGCATGCATGTGTTTGTGCGTACAGTATGTGTGCCTGCTGAGTCTATTGGTGAGATAAGAGGCTGTGGGTGTTGAATGTTGACTGTATGGCTGTGATTAAATGCACAGCTGACAACCACAGATTTCCTAGGCTTCAGATTTAGGTCAAGGATTGGAAAATAGGAAAAATGAAAGAACAAAGAACAATATGACTTACCGTTTTTATCTCAAAGGAGCTCTCAACTGGTTTGGATGGTATAATTTGCATTCCGCAGGAATGTTAAATTTATTTGATATGATTTAGTAAGGATCTTCTCTTCAACAGATTGGAGAAATAAATACTTGTTTTCCAAAAAGGAAAAGAATACTGTACAGAGCATCACACATTTGTTATACAGAGTAGCTAATAGTTACATTGTGTGAAACAATTAACAAATCAGACATTTTTTGACAAATCTTTCATGAATTAGTTTTTTCCTTTTAATGGATGTTATGAGCTCAGTCCGTCTGCTGTACTCTGTAGGTGTATTACTACAAGTCTTATCTTTAGTAGCACTGCCGCTTTAGACCTTGTGGCCTTCAAAAATGTGAAAAATATCTTTCCTTTCCAATTCCCCAACAGACTGGTCTTGTTTCAGTATTTATTCATTTTCAGAAGAAAAGTATGGTTTTCACATATACACATTTAGTGTCCCCCAGACCACCTGTCAAAGATACAAAATAAACAGATTTGTTATATAAACTTTTACCCCTGTGTAAATACAGTATATGCATATCAGGTCAACTTAAAAACACAAAGTAAATAATAGAGATAGTATTGCAAGCTGCTAAACTTATACTAATGGTATTGCCAAAACTTTATTCAGTGGACTTCACAACAACGTTAAATTCATTGTAAATTACATTCCTGTCACGGTTGTGGATGTGGGACACAGGCGCAGAGAAACGAGGGTAGCTGAAATCCATGTTTTTAATAAAAAGAAACAAAACAAAAGCAGCAACCGGTGACGTGGGGCAGTATGTACAAACATAAATACCAAAATGAACCACATCGGGTGTGGCCAAACATGAACATAAGTAGGATCCCCAATTGGAGGCAATGTTCTACACCGCCGGCACAGGCCGGGGAGACGGAGCCGCCGGGACAGGAGAGGGCGCCGCGGGCTCAGGCGGCGGCTCCTGGGCAGGAGAGGGCGCCGCGGGTCGAGG